>PVKN010029172.1:0-13065 GCA_004027915.1 Capromys pilorides
GTTCACTCCCACAGGAATACCTGGAGCTAGAAAAAGGCCTTTTCCCCAGCAGGCAGGGCTGATCCCCAAAATCCAGGCATGCAGGTCACCAGCGAGGCAGGAACGGAGACAGGCTGAAGAGCAGGCTGCACCAGCGCTGCCACGCTGAGGGGCGGTTGGCCCTGTCTGGCAAGCACAATAGAAACCTCTGGTCTTCTCCAATACTGAAGCTCAAAATATTAATGTCGTGGGCCTTTAGGAAGACTGAAGGTCATTTGTGAAATTCCAGTGTAGAGAGGGAAAAGATTGCTCTGCTGCTTTGCAATCTTAACACTACAATTTTTCAGTGTCCTTAAGAAATGTCCACGGAGAGAGTGAAGAAGGGAGAGTGGAGAGTCTGCACAGAATTTAGAGGTAGCATGGAATGACAACAGAACTAGGAGGGAATTTTGGTGATGGTCCCCTTACCATAAACGGGGCTGTCAGCATATCTGTCAAGCAAAACATCATAGCTAAAAACATTTAGGAGGCTGGCAAGATAGCTCAGCAGTCTGAGCACCTGCCTGGCAAGTGCAAAGGACCTGGGCTCAATCCCTGGTACCACATACTGTGCCAGCCCCAGGGGCACACTATGCTGGCCCCTAAACTGGGAAGGCGATGCATGCCTATAATCCAGGTGCTGGGGAGGCTGAGACAGGAGGATCACTGTGAGTCTGAGCTGCATAGTGAGACCCTGTGCTAAATTAATTAATTAATTAATTAATTTTAACTTTTTTAAGAAAACATAAAAGAAAGATGGGTAGAGCATAGCAAGACCCTTTCTCAAAAAGAAAAAAAGAAAGAAAGAAAGAAAGAAAGAAAGAAAGAAAGAAAGATGGATACATTGCACTACCACCATGAAAGAATCATAAACCAAGTTCTGAGGAAATGGAGCAAAAATATTTGGGGCATATGTAATGAATAAAAGGTTGGCATTTTAATATGATAAGAGCTTTTCACAAATCAATAAAGGAAAGGCAAGCAGTAATAGAAAAATAATGAAGCGATATATACTGGTAATTCTAAAAGAAACAAATGAAGAAATATAATCTAACATGTGAAGAGACATTCAAATTCATTATTAAAAAAAATAAACAATACTTGATTTTGCTTATATAGGTAAATATTAAAACACTCAATAATATCCACCACTATTAAATGTTTAGATTGATACAGCCTTTCAAGAGAGTCATTTGGAATTATGTACAACTTTAAATTTTGTCTGTATCCTCCATGGCCCACAAATCCTGCTCCTAAAAGAGAAAGTGATAGCAATAAAGCCAAGTGGAAAGGTCATAAGTCTGCAGTGTGTGTGTGTGTGTGTGTGTGTGTGTGTGTGTGCGTGTGTGCGTGTGTGTACATGTGTGAGTGTATGTTCTGTAACAGGCTGGGATGCGATCCTACATGTGATAATGCACAGCTGTGCTTCCGAATGCTTCATATCAAGAAACTCATGATCTTGGAAATCTTCTCTTAAATGTGTGACCGGGAAATGCAAATCATGGTGTCAGTTACTTCGGACAATGTTGGCCACCTGGGCAATGTTGGCCACTGCCAGCTTCAGTGATGTTTTAATTTTATACGTGATGTGAGGTCAAGATTCAGAGGGCTTTCACCATGTCTCTTTCCTCTCTTTTAACAAATCCTTATTGAAATTCTTAGCGGAGGCCACCATCCTGCAGGCAAAGCCCAAGGACAGCAAGGTCTCCACTGCGCTGTAACTGAAATGTTACAAAACAACCAACAGACACAACTTTCCTAGATAGAGGAAAAACCCTTAAAAATGTGCAGGAGATCTTACGCTTCTAATCCTATCTACACTGTACCTTATGTAAATTAGCTCCTAAAATACTATCCTATCAAAAACTATCCTCTAGAAACACAAGGTTCATCTGTCCATCAAATCTTTCTTTAAAAAGGGAAAATGCTTGCCTAGCTAATGACCTGGACTCCCTGATGCACAGTTCTGGCATCTCCTGAGGTCTTTGGACATACAGGTCAGGGTTGATGGGGGAGGGGCTAGCCCACTGTCACTCAGATTTTTCATTGCTGGGACACAGTGCCAAACGCCCAAACACTGCAGGACGGGAGGTTCCATTTAGCTCCTGGCTTCAAGAAATTCAGTCTGTGGTCCCGACTCCAGGACAGGAGCATGGGGCTGGGTACACAGTGGTGCGGAGCTGTTCCTTCCTGGGTGTCTGGAAGCAGCACAGGGGACAGCAGCAGAGAGCCACAGCCAGGACTCCCGGACCCAGACACACCCAGCAGCGGGGCCCTCTGCCCTCTGAACCATCCTCAAGCCAAGCAAGTTGTCATATCAGTGCTCAACATCACAATCACTAGATGATATAAACAATGGATTCTTGATTTACTTTTTAAAGTTTACATGCCTGGAATGGTGTAATAATGCTTATAACGGGCAGTGAGATTATAGCACTAATTTAATTTTAATTTTTATTTTGTGTGTGTGTGTGTTTTTTATTTTTTTGGTAGGACCAGGGTTCCAACTCATGATCTTGCACTTGCCAGTCAGGCATTTGTGCCACAGAGCTATCTCACTAGCCTAATTTAATTTTTAAATAATTCCTAATATTATTTGAATAAATACTATTTCAATTTTTTTCCTTCCTTTAATTTTACTTTTTAAAGTTTTGTTACATCATTGCTTAATTTGTAGAGTTAAAAAAAAAAAATGCATACCATGGGAAGGGCCAGCCAGAAAGCTCCAAGAATTAAAGCACCTGCTTAGGCTGACATAGGAGCCAGGGGTTCATACCCACTCTACCTGCTGTGCCAGCTCCACCCCTGGGGCGCGCTGACACAGCAATTGAGACTAGGCATGGTGGTGCGCGCCTGTAATCCCAGTACTTGGGAGGCTGAAAAACAGGAAGGATTAGTATGAGTCTGATCTGTCTACTGAATGGGGTGGGGGGAAACACCACATGGGACGGGACGGACATACCATGGGAAAACAACCATAACTAAAGGATTCTCTGGGAGCTTAGCAGCTCCTCTCCTATGGGGCAGTTCCCTCTTCTGTAGGCACAGTTTCCTCGTCTCCCATGGGGACACATCACCCCATGCTGCAGGTGGACATGTGTCCCCGCCTTCTGGTGTTCCTGTGTTGGGAGCTTTGATGTGAGGGGGACTGGCCCATGAGAAGCACAGTTCTCTTCTTCGTGTTCTGTTACAGCAGCTCCAAACAGATGAACACACTAAATGAATCCAAGCATCACCTACAACCTCTGGTATATGGCTAAAGAGAGGACTTTTGTGCCTTTTTTTTTTTTAATGTATTTGCTACAGGGTCCCACTGTGCAACTTGGACTCATAGTGATTCTCCTGTTTTCAGCCTTCCCAGTGCTGAGATTATAGGCATGTGCTACCACACCATTCTCAGTGGCCAGCTTAGCATGCTGAGATCAGGGCAGGCACAGCATGTGATGCTGGGGATTGAACCTCAATCCCTGCACTTGCCTAAATAGGCACTTAGTCCACTGAGCTATCTTGCCAGTCCTTCAACAAGGAACTTTGTGTGTTTATGTGTGTGGGGGGGGCGGGGGGACAGGGGTTCAAACTCACGACCTTGCACTTGCCAGGCAGACACTTGTGCCACAGAGCCATCTCCCCAGCCCGCTACAGGGAACTTTCTGTTGGCCAAGATCGATCAGGTATCCAAAGTCCTCCATAGTCCCCATTCTTTCTGTTATTGCATGCATCACACTGGAGGGTTTTTCTTATAGCCAAATCCTAGTATGCTTAACAGCAGGACCCAGAATTTGAATATCACATCACACCAAGAACCCTGGAGGCCCTGACACATAACAGGACACCCAGATTCAAGGCCCTTGTCCTACCAACTTCAGAGGGCTGTCAGAGAATCTAATACAGGATGACAAACAAAATGTAGACTTCTCAGATAAACTTGAAGTCTGGATACATGGTAGGTCATTTTAAGTACAAGTACATCTAGAGCAATATTGACAATGCACACTGAAAAACTTTTGTTGTTTATCTAGTATTCAAATTTAACTACCTGTTTTCCAAATTTAGCAACCACAACTAAGTCCTTGTATATATGAGAAGGCTTTAACATCTACAAGGGTCTAAAAGTGTAAGCAACTATAAGCTTTTTTTTCTTCTAAAAATCCAGTGCTTAAAAAAAAGGAAAAAGAAAAAGAAAAATCCAGTGCTGCTTGAAATGAACGAGAGAAATTTCCACGTTGGCCCCTATGGGCTTCGCTGATCCCTGACACCTCTTGCTATGCCCGTGAACCTGAGCTTCCTAGACAATGTTCCTGTTGACAGAAAGGTTCAGTTCTTGGAGACACATTTGAATTCCAAGAAGCTGGACCGATGGTGCTGACTGACAGGAGAAGGGAAGGAGCAAGGCCAGGAGAGTGGGGAGGGGAGCTTAGAGCACGCAATAGAGAGAGAAGGTTGTGGGCCTCCCACAACCCCCCGTGTCTGTCTCCACTCCCCTGATGCTCCCTGGAGCACGCTAACCCTCTCCCCTGCATTGATTCACCTGAATAAGTCAATGAAACCCAAGTTTTGTAGTGACACATTTGGTTCAAGATATAAACTAGAAGAAGTCCCCTGCCTACAAGGAGTCAGGACGCCTACCTTGGCAACCAGCTCAGTGGCCTCACAGTCCAGCCGTCTGTTTTCCTCAACTTTAAAAGAGAACGTATTGATGCTTGCATCTCCATGTCCCTCACACTGAAATTTTATCAACTTTCCACTGATATCATCATGCTACAGACATTAGCAGAAATAAAATGTAAAAAGCAATCTGATTTGTGTGTTAATTTGAATTAAACCATACCAAATAAAACTCATAACTCCACTTTAATCTATTTTAATTATTCAAGTCTAGTCCACCCACTGACATTAAGCAAGGCTAACAAAATTTTAGTGGCAGCAGAACGCTACTGCTCAAAATCTTAATAAAATTATGGGATGTCTGCACTGGCAATGACCAGAGGGAGGAGCATACACAGGCCATCCTCTCTGTCCCCTGGTCTTCAGTGTCCCAGAAGGGGACAGAAGAGACTAATTTGAGACTGAGCTTAAATGTCACAAGTGCAAGGCCAGTCGACACAAGGACAATTACCAGAGTCACTGGACTGGAAGAGATTTAAGAAATCATCCCAGATGGACACAAATCACCCCTGACAAACTGACTCACTTGCAAGCGGCAGGCCTGAAGGACAGCTGCTCCTGCGTGGCGGCTCTTCCCAGCCCCCCAGGGCCAGCACATGGCTCCTTCGCCCTGGAGGTCACAGGCGGCGCGTGCATCTCCTTGTTTTCACCTTCACCTCTTCATCTGTGAGGCTTGAGCTGGGGGTGGAGAGAGGCTGGGGAGCCTCAGCAGAGAGACCTGAAGGGACGGTGAGGACATCGTGGCTTATTGGAGAGCCACTCCTCCTGTCCCCTGCCTCCTCTCAGAACTGAACTTCATCCTGGGACACCTCCAACCCTCAGCTCCCCACCACTGCCATGAGTCAGGGTGTGAGTGACGGAGGGTTCCACACCCCAGGAAGAGCAGAGTCTCTGGGAACCGGTGGCAAAGCCAGGGGTATGCCAGGCTATAGTCCTTGGCAGCCACATCCAAGGCCTCCAGAAAGGCGTGGGGCTGCAGGGCAAGCAAGCAGATGACAGCTGAGGTCAGGCCCCGGGTGGCATCTGCACCCCTTGAGGCCCGTCCACACTGCGCTGCTCCTCCTCGGCTCTGCTCATTGGCAATTGGCCAGAAGCGCCTCTTTCTCCTCTCAGACCTTTCACACGAATCTCTGCCAGGGGCCCTGAAGAAAAGCCCAAAACTGACAGAGCACACGCAGGGGCCAGGAGCACTGGGGTCCCTGAGAAAACAGTTCCTGAGGCCCCATCTGTGCCCGGCATGAGACGAGCCACGGCACAGACGTGTAGATGGGACGTGCTTTTCCCCGGTGATGTACAGCATCACAGATTGGGGAGAAAACTTTAAAAGGAAGATAGAAAAGTCTGAATTACCACAGGGACACTTTGGTCCTCACAGGGGCAGCTCAGGGTGCTGACTACACCCTCCTGTGGCTGTGTTCGCCCAGGTAACTTTCCAGCCAAGGACAGCTCAGGAAGGGGGCTCAGCAGCCAACACTGGGAGCCTCCTGCCCGGCTCTCTGGCAGTTCTTTGAGGACATGTGCATGGCACCCTGATCCGGAAACCCTGCCTGACGAGCCCCTCCCTCCTCTCCGAAGATCACAGGGCAGATGAACGTGCAGAGACAGTATCGGCAACCACACCTGCTTAATTTAGCATTGCAGCTACACAGGCAAACATCCCTGCGTGGAAACAGATTTGTCTTATTCTGCCCACGCTTATTACCAGGCCCCAGAGCCATTCGCTCCCAGCTCCAGGAAGGGAAGCACGCAGTGAGGACAAGGACAAAAGGCTTTGTGGAGTCTCGCCTGCACAGTGTGGACATCAGTGCTCCACAGACAAATGCACAGAAGACACCTGCGCAGTAGCGCTCAGAAAGCCTGGTAGTGAGTGACATACTCGACCTCTGACTACGCTGTCAATGATCATGGGATGGCATCGATGGGGCAGTGACAGTGGGAGGCTGGGGGCAGGAGGTGGGGGCCTGTGAGGGGCTGAGGCCCCGGGGTGTGACCTTGGCGGCTGACTGTGGTCCCAGCCCCATCCTCTCCCTCCCATTCTTTTTGTCAGGCACCATGAGGGGAACAGATTGCCCCAGCAGGCACTCCACTGTGAGTTTCTGCTCCACCACAGGCCATGCCTGAAACTTCTGGAACCATGAGCTGAAATCAGTCTTTCCCCCTTCAGCTGCTTTCTTATGAATTGTCTCACAGGGATGCAAAGCTGGGCGGCATAGGGACTGCGTGACCACGGGGGCTCTGGTACCAGCACAAGCCCAGGCAGGTGCTGAGGGGCTACAGGGGGATTCTGCGCCAGTGTAGGCAACTTTCTGTCTCCATGCCAAAAGGGACTGTAAGCCATTCAGAGCGATCAGCTGGAAATGTCATCGCACCAGGCCCTTCTCAGGCTGCGTGGACATCCTGAAGGTGTGAGCTGCAGAAAGGAACAAAGTGACAGTATGAGGACAGGTCAGCGCAGTGCCTGGCACTGCATCTACCAAGAGTACACGGCACAAAGCTCAAGAGGAGAGGCAAGGGGCGCGAGGGCCTGCATCCAGTACAAAGGCAGACCAAGGTGTGGAGACAAAAGGCTAGGGGAGTGCTGACTGGTTGTACATAGGGCATAGGAGGACTGGGGTGATGGGGAGGAGGCGGCTGGGCCCTGAGGACACAGGAGCGACTTCCAGCTCCTGTAGAGCCACAGGCTCAGAGTTCTCTGCCTGCCGGATTCGCTCCTGGTTTGGACAACCACCATTACGGCTCGTGTCTAGAGGTCCCTCAAAGCCCCCAGAAATGGCAGTGGGGATTGGGGAGGGACCGCAGGCATGTGGTCAGTCCACTCACTGGGCTGGCACAGTTCTAGGAGTGGGTGCTGCACTCCTGGAGGAGGAGAGATCCACCCTGGCTGCGTGACGCCATCCGATGGGCTCATGGCCTGGAAGCAAGAAGGAGGGAAGGAAAAGGAGAGGCCCATCGCTTCCGGCCTGCCGCACGTGGACCTCTCTCCTGCCGTGCCCCTCCCCCATGCAGTCCAGTCCCGCACAGGCAGGCTGTGGGCTGGAACCTCCGCAGACTGTGACTCCCCTACCACAACTGTGCGCTGGCTATTTGGTCCCAGCAAAGAGAAAACAGCTAAGACAGCCTCTCTGCCAGGATTCTTGAGCACCGGGCATTTAATTCAGCACAAGGTGACCGGAAGTAGCACACATGAGAAAGCTGCTTCCTCAGGACGAGCAGGCCTGGGCAGATGGGAAGACGCCGTCGTGGCCACACAAAGCCAGATGGATGGCCCTGTCTACACACTCTGAGCAACATGGGCAGCAGCACACAACAGTGCCAAACCACATCCCCAGGGTGACCCCTGGGAAGGCAAGCTGGTCCTGTGACGCCCATTCCCTGGGGATAATCACAAATAGCACCTACACAGATCCAACAGCCACACGACTAAGGTCTGTAACAATCTGTGAGCCACCCGCTTCTATTCGACGGTGAAGAATTTGGCAGGACTTAATGGCCTGCTAATACTCTAATACAATCAGTGTTCCTAGAGTGAATCGTCTTCACGTCTCACTACCCAGAGCTTTGCACAAGCCCCGCACAGCTCCTGAGAAAAGTTCCGCCCGGCCACTTACGGCTGGCTCAGGGCGGCTCCAGGAAACACTCTAGGAGGAAGATACTTTCCTCCTCATTCTAAAAACAAGCTTCTGAATACAACCTGTAAATAATTCCATCCTTTCTTAAAAGAAAATTATGCTTCAGCCCTTAGCTATTCTAGGCTGTCCTCAGAAGGGTCCATCTGCCGCCCTATCTTGTCCATTCAATATTAACTTGAATTCATAGGGACCGAAAAGCTGAGGCACAACTGTGCTTTAGTGGTTTCTCGTGAGTTGGGCGAGTGCAGCTCTTCAGCCGAGGGTTCATTCACTTTAGATGTGCCGCTATTTACTGCTTATCATCATAATAAATTCTTCTTACAATAATTTCACTTACTTTGCCAGTGATGCGGATTTAGAAATAATCTAGTCTTTACCAGCTCCCAATAAGATAAAACATATAATAGCATTAAAGAGTAATTTGAACATTTTACTGGTTTTATATTTTGGCAGCGTTTCATGCCTCATTGGCCGGAGAACTCATCAGATCCGCGCAGCACCTTGCTTTCACGCGAGAGGTTCAAACTCACTTCTCCAAGTAAGCCGAGCCCTCCTTATTTCCTGTACTTTCATGCTTCAGTTCATAAATTGCCCAGTTTGCCTCGTCCTCTTGTTGTTTTCCCTTATAAGTCATTTGCGGAGATTCTATATCTCGAGAGGTAGGGAGGAGATGAACAATAAATTATCCCCTGGAGCCGTGGCGCAGCGCGCGTCTCCGTGGCCTGCGATCTCAATCATCGCTTCTGTTTTATTGAGCTTTCAGTGTGTGACAAGCGCATTGCTGAGACACACACACAGTGCAAAGGGAGGCGACGTCCATGACCTGGAGGGCCCTGGGAGGCCAGGCGCAAGGACGGCTCGCTCGCCAGCTGCAGCCGTGGCAGCCACGCGGGCTCCCGGGCCGGCGACCTCCCTCACGGCATGGCAGAGCCCAGGTCCGAGGCACCGCGTGGCCACCGCTTGGCCTCCAGCTTCCACGCTCCTTCTAACAAGGCCACCCTTGCACGGCAGTAAAATACGCACTTTCTTAAGGAGAGATGATTGGATCTTGAAAAATCCAAGTGCCGCTTCTGGAGGCCGGCGGCCGCCTGGCCTGTGACCTCTCGCTAGCCTGCTCTGAGAGTCCTGGGCCCAGAAAGTCTAACGAGGCCTGCAGCACCAGGACCGCTCTGCCCGCGGCGCACTCCCCCTGTGCCGAGGTCCACTGCCCACTACCGGGCAGGAGGGAGCGCAGGGACTTCATGCAATCCCGGCTTTTTGAAAAGCTTCTGCACATCGAAGGAAATCAACAGAGTGAAAACCCCAAAAAGGGAAAGAAAGTTGAGTGGACTGTCCCTCAGACAAAGGACTTCTATCCAGAACATAAGAAGACTTTTTACAAATCAGGCCCACAAAATCTAAAGACTCAGTTTTAAAAAATGAGCATCTGACATGAATATACACTCCTCAGCTGAAGAACTACAAATGGCAAATAAGTAGATGAAAAAATGTTCAACATCGTTGGTCATTCAAGAAATGCAAATGAAAACAACACCGGGATTCCGTTTCACCCCAGAAAGAATGGCTAGCATCAAGAAATCAACCAATAACAAGTGCTGGAGAGGCTGTGGGGAAAAAGGAGCCCTTCTCCACTGCTGGTACAATCACTGTGGAAGTCAGGTGTAGATCTCTCAAAAACCTAGGATTAGAAATCCCTCTCCCCTCCTGGATGTTTTTCCAGAAGAATTAGAAACATCATGCCATAGTATATGTGTGCACCCATGTTCATAGCAGTGCAATTTGTCACCCTTGGAAACACCCAAAGCCCATCAACTGAGGAATGGATAAGAACCTGTGGCATTTTTACACAATGGAGTATTACTCAGCTATAAAAAAGATAAACTCCAGGCTTTCATATGTAAATGGATACAACTAGAGACCACACTTACAAGTGAAATAAATCAGACCTGCATGTGCAAGCATCATATTGTCTTGCTAGTGTGAGAACCTGAAACAGTAAAGAAAATCTAAAAGGTACAGGCTAGGGAGATAGCTCAACAGCATAAGTGCCCGCCTGGCAAGTGCAAGGCCCCAAGTTCGATCCCCCACACCACATGCCCTGCTGACTCTGGATCTCCAGGCTTGTCATGCAAGCCCAGAACTGTGTGTGGCGGTGCGCATATGTAATCCCAGAACTAGGGAGGCTGAGACAGAAGGATCACAAGAGTCTGAACTGCATGGCGAGACAGTATCAAAATATAAAATAAATAAAAATCTGAAAGGTAAGACAGGTACTGTGAAAGGGAAAGAGTCTGTTCAAAAGAAACAAACAACTGGGATGAGGAAAGGGACAGAAAAAAGAAAGAAGGAGGGAAAATTATATATATATATATATATATATATATATATATATATGATAGCTTAAAAACTATACTGCTGATTTCTGCTAGTCTATTAAAAGGAGCAGTTAGTGCTTTTTTTCCTCAGTTTTAATTTCTCATAACTTTTTTAACCAATTTTGGATGCTTACATCTGATAATCTAAACAACTCATTTAAAGTCAATATTGTGCAACATAACTATTGTTGAATTCCTGTTATTTTGTTAAGTGAAATTCTGTATCATCTCTATTATTTTTTACTATTTGTATTGTCTTTTTAAAGTAAAAATATAAGGGTGGGTGAGATAGCTCAGCGGACTAAGTGTTTGCTCAGGCAAGTACAGGGGCCAGGGTTTGATCCCTGGCACCACATGCCATGCCAGCTCCATCCCCCGGGTGTGCTGAGCCAGAGATGGAGTCCAGATGTGCTGGTGCATGCCTGTAATCCCAGCACTAGGGAGGCTGAAAACAGGAGGATCACTGTGAGTCCAAGCTGCATAGTGAGACCCTGCACACACACACACACACACACACACACACACACACACACACACACACCCTAAATAAACAGAATTCTGTGAGTTCCAAAAAAAGAAAAAGATAAAGATAAATACTACGTGGCTCTACTTCTATTGGTACCTGCAAAAGTCAAATTATAGACAAAAAGTAGCATGGTTATTATCAGCGGCTAGGGATAATCAGTTATGATTTAATGGCGTAAGGCTTCTCTAGGCTAAAATGAAGAGCTATGGGCATGTACAAGGCAGCATTTGCTGATGCTTTGAACTCATCCAAGCCCATTGATCTGTGCCCTTGGAGTAGCCCAGGTGGCATAGTTCATGTCACTCACGCTGCCACGGGCAGGAGAAGGGACTGCGTCAGTTACTGTTCTGGGACCCAGTGCCAGTACTCCCAGTTGAAGAAGCTCACTTAGCTCAAGGCTCCCCTGGGTCTGGTCCTTGGTGTGCTGGCTCTGAGGGAAACATGAGAACATGGAAGGGCCTGGTGACAAGCTGCTCAGACCACGGCAGCCAGGAAGCAGAGGGGGGAGGGGGAAGAGGAAGACGAAGAGGGAGGAGAAGGGAGGGAGCAGGGCCAAGCATCCACCCTCCAGGCGATGCCCCAGCAGCCCACCGCCAAGCAGGTCCCACGTCACACAGCACATTCAGCCACAGGCACCCAGGGATGGCTCTGGCACCCACGGTCCAGTCTCCCTCCATGCCCTCACCCCAGAACAAGGCAAACTGGGAGCCGTGGCCTGCCTTTGACTCTCAGACCTCACGCAACGCCCCGCCCCACCTGCTCCAGCTCTTACTGCAGAATTCTCTGTGCCTCCAATGCCCGACCTCCTCCTGGTCACAGTGGAAGTACTGCTTGACCCCCACAGCTAGGAATCAGATGCCACCTCTTTTATTCTCCTGACTTTCATGCAGTGCTTAGCTTCCCCTTAAGCTAGCAAGTGTCTGCGATATCACTGTTATGGTTTGTGTTTAGTTGTCCCCCCAAAGCTTCATGCAGTCAGGAGGCGGGGGACTTGTAGAGTTTGAGATTAACTCATGATCCACTGGGATTATGGTGATCCACTGGGATTATAGGTTTTAGTACTGTTGGGATTATGGGTGTGAGTGCTACACCCTACTTGAAGCAGAGAGCCTGAATGCAATGTAAGAGAGACAGAGAGGCAGACTCTCTCCATTGCCATTGTTGCTTCTCCACCGCCATGGATTGCTGCTCTCTGCCATGTGCCCCTCTGCCTTGGAGCTGGCTATAATGGACTAAAACCTCCAGTAACTGTGAGCTGAATAAACCTTTCCTTTCTTCAGTTCAGGCATTGGGTATTTGTCCCAGAACGAGAGAAGAGGAAGTAAGACAGTCACTATCATATCTGTAAACCTAACAGTGTCCCATGAAGAGCACACGTTCAATAAATGTTCTTAATTTGTTAATTTCTCTCATTTTAAAGATACCTTATGGATAAAACATAGAGCACAAATCTTTATTTACTTTCCTCTTCATTATTAAACTATACATCTAATACCCATGTCCATATTCTTTTATAATTAGATTTTTTCTATAAATATTTCAAGAACAACAATTTCAGTTTCACTACATGTCTTGGTTACTTTTCTCTTGTTGCTGGGACCAAACGCCCAACATCCAGCATTAAGAAAAGATTTAGCTCCCAGTCTGTCTCAGTCCACACTTGGCTGACTCCAAGGCAGACTGGCACATGGCAGAGGGCAGCAGCTCAGGGCAGCAGAAAAAGAGCTAAAGGTAGGAGCAGTGGCAACAATGGCCACAGAGAGCAAGCCTGTCTCCTTCACGTTGCATCCAGGCTCCCTGACCAGGCTGGTGCAGCACTCACACCCATAATCCCAGCAGCACTCACACCCAT
>PVKN010029173.1:0-13053 GCA_004027915.1 Capromys pilorides
TCCCTCTAGAGATTCCCCAAGGGTGCCCTCACCTGTTTCTTCTTGAGGGCAGGCACTGGTCACTGAGACCTGGCATACTGCAGGCTCAGGCAAGGTTTGATGAGTGAATGAGCAAGTGAAGGGTGCCCTGGGGGAGCCAATGAACACATGGACGAGAGAACAGGTAGGGTTCAGAGCTGCCACTGCCCATACCTTGCTTGCAGATGAGTGGGAGGGACCCCTAGAGGGACCACGAAGATTGTGTGTGCTGAGCAGAGCCGGGGGCTGTAGGGAGCCCACCAGGAGCTGAGAATGCCGATCCTAGACCTCAGCCACAGGCCTCATAGGGCAATGTCAGCCCCACAGCCGTCCTGGCTGGGAGGGGCAGAGGCGGAGATGGGGACAGGATGAGGGAGGGAGATGAGCCCGCTGTGCAGAGCTGTCTCCATAATTCAGTTTTAAAGCATGAAAAAAGAGAGTTGATGAAATTCCGCTATCAGTGCCGAGCCAATATGCAAACTATCTCACCCCCAATCAAATAGCTATTATGTTTTCATTTCCATCCCGGCGTCCGGCTTAATGAGCAGGAGATGGATGGGCGTGCGGCGTCTGCTCTGTGTGATAACCAAGGGGCCCTGGGTACCATGGGGGCCTGCGCCTGGTGATGCCCCTGCTGCGGGTGATGTCGTGGTGGCCTTGAGCCCTGGCAAGTATGTGGCCTCCAGCACCAGTCCACCCCACCAGGTTCCCAGGGAGAGGCAGGCCAGTCCATCTAGGGGTGTGGGGACTGTGCATTAGAGGCAGGGATGGCATTGCTCCAAGTCTCCTGGTAGCAGGGGCTGGTCAGTCTACCTTGGCAGGCCTCAGTTTATTCAATGGATATGACTCAGGCCCCCTTGGGGCTGGATGTTTCCTAGGGCGTGGGGTTCGAGTTGTGACTAGCCTTCAGGTCTAGCTCCACTCATGTCCCCACCTCTGCACATGCTGAGACATCACTTGGCACTGACCCTATGTGCCTCAGTTTCCCTTTTTGGATGGCACCTGGGAAAAAACCTCACAGGATTGTGTGAGCATGGATGTAGGGGAGGATGTTTCATGGTGCAGAGCTCAGACCCAAGCACAGCTCATGCCTTGCCAAGCCCCTGCCTTGCTGGACTATAAATGGCAATAGCTGGTATTTGAGGAGCTGCCCAGGGAGCACACATGGCTGCCGGGACCCTGTGCACAAAGAGGCAGGTAGCTTGCCCAAGCCCCACGAAGGAGACCCAAGGATGTTGGTCAGCCTTCAGGTGTGGGGGTCTCAGCTGAATGAAGTCCCTAGCAGCTAGGCTTTCCTAGGACAGGCACTGGAGAGTAGAATGTCCAGCCATGGTGGGCAGCCTCTCCAGGCACTTAGGCCCCACGAGATAGGACCAAACACTGAGGCACAGCAGACTGGCAGAGCCCTGATTCCACAGGCATAGGCCACGGATCCCGCAACACGCAGACCTGGGAGGAACCCATCATGTGCGGCCGTGTCTGCAATTGTCTCTGCATTATCGAAGATGTGGTAATTGTGCTGGAACGGAATTAGCAGCTCAGAATAAACCCCCGCATAGGGCCAGCGGCCTTTTTCTCCACGCTCATTGTCAGCATTGTGCTTAGTGTACGCCTTTGTTCTTTGGAATGGGGGACCCTTGTTGTCTGGGGCCCACCAGGGTGGGCACTGAGCTGGCCCCTGCCTGGGCCATGGAGGCCTGGGGTTTCACAGGATGATGCCCACCACCAAAAGGCCTGGTGTTGTCCAGGACTATGCCCTCTGCATCCTCAGGTCAGCAAGAGGCAGTTGGCACCTGCCCAAGGATGGTACTTTGGCGGCAGCAGCCTATCCATCTGCCCAAGGCCACTGGTGTGCAAGCAGTAGAAGCAGAGTTCCTACCCCATTTAGAAGGCTTTGGAGGGATCCTTCGGGGAGCTGGGTCACAGCCCCCCTTGCCCAGCCTGGTTCCTGGTGATCTCTTGGATATGCTGTAGACAGTCCAACCCAGAAGGTAGATATGATCCAGCCCTGGCCAGGCCATGGCTTTCTGTTCACACCACTGATTTCTCTGTCCTATGTGGGCCAGGTTGGCATCGCACCACTTGGACAGTGGCTCTGGGCTTGGAGCCACATGTCCCATCCCAATCTACCTCTCTCCTGCAAGGCCAGTCCTAGTCCTGCATCCTCAGTCTCCAAGGGATACCATCCAAGTGGACCACAGCTCACCTGTCTCTACCACTCCTTTCACTGTTTCATTGTTTTCACTGCTACCACCTGTGCCTGGAGACCTGTGGGGCACTAAGAAGATGGGGTCTTGTGGTGGCCTGGGAAGTACCTCCCTCCCTCCCTGGCATCGGGCTCTGTAGATCCAGGAGTGTGGGCCTCTGGGGTGGGAACAGGCTGCACTGCCCCTCTGAGCCTGGAACCCACACTGGTAGGCAGGGATATCCCCATGCTTTCACTAGGGGCTGGGCAGGCAGGAGGGACATGAGGAGGAGCCCTTGTCCTGGTGGAAATGGTGCTTGTGCCAGGAGGTCAGAGCATGAGGAGAGCAGGTCTGTGACCTAGGCTGTACCCCTGGCAGATCAAGGTCTGGTGCACACATCAGGTCTGGCCCAACTACATCACCACAGGAGGCCCCTATGACCATGCCCAAAGGCCCTCATGGCTCCCCCTGGCCTGTGTTCACAGGTTCTGGAGACATGGATGCTTTGGAGGAAGCCCAGACCCCAGACACCAGCCTGGAGGAGAAGGAGACCCCCACACCGGAGCCCACAGCTGTAGGGAGACCCAAGCCCCTGAGCCCATCCAGTAGAGGTGAGTAAATCACTGCCCTTGTCCTTGGGCCGTGTGCCTGGCCAGGGCAATACAGGGATGCTTGCACACATGGCCTTAGTACAGGTGAGCAGACTGAGGTGCACAGAAGAAGTACCCAGGGTGGAATCCAAGGAGGTGACGTGACCAGTGTGTGCCCACAGCACCCATGCCTTAGGCCAGGGTGGCCAACCTGAGAGACCAAGTATCCATACTTCTCATGACAGTGTTGCCGTTCTGAGCATACCTCGTACACTGTTACTTGATGCTCTGCTGCTTGGACAATGTTAGGGTGACCCATCTCACATGCCACCACTGCCCAGGCTTTACCCAGTCCAGACTCAGCTCTGGGCCTTCTGGCCTGCCACCTCCCCTCTCCCAGGCACCTGTGGCTCCAGGCTCTCTCCCTGGTAGTAGTATTTTTTCCCTGAAGATGGGCTTGGGATGGAGATCTGATGTACACACTTGGGGAGGAGCCATGGACTCTGAGAGGCCTGCTCACGCCAGGTCTCCTGGGTGACAGTGAAGGGCAGAGGTAATGGGAGTCAGTGTCCCATCCTAGCCTCATAGGGCAGTGATCTCAGCCCACTTGGACCCAAACACTCACAGCTTTGACGGGGGAAATGTCCATGGCTCCAGGCCACTGCAGGATGCCTAGCAAGAAGCAGTGACCCTGAACAAAGGTGAGGCAGGCAGTGACCTTAAGAGACCCCAGGACCTGCAGACATCTGTGCCAAAACACAGTGGGCAGTAGCAGAGGCCGAGGGACAGCCTGGGCAAGGAGGATTAAGTGGACTGTTGGAGGTCTGAAAGGGGTGAAGGTGACTTTACGTAGACTACCAGGCAAGAGGGATACATGGGCAGAGACTCCAGACAGACTGGGTCCTGGTAGATCAGGGCCTCACCATTCAACACCCTGACACCTCTGGTCTCAGTCCTGGCCCTACCTGATGGCTATAGGCAAGAGCCCCCACCTCATTTCTCAGAGCCATGCCATTAGCCTGCCAGCCTTGACCATCCCCAACCATCCCTAGAGCCTTGGGGAATGGATGGAGCAGATGCTTATACCCTAGTTCACTAGGGCCACAAGACAGCAGTGCCAGCATGGGCACTTTGTCACGGCCAAGTGTCCATTATTGCTGTTATCTCTATGGCCATCAGCCTGCAGGGCCTATGCAGCTGGCTGGCTTGGGCCAATTTTCTGATCTCTCTGGGTCTTGGGTTTTGCCGCCATGCTCTGGGTGGTGGGATGAGGACTCATTAGGCACCCAGAGACCCCGCAGACACCTGGCCATCTTTACTGCCATTCGGTGCTGTGTTAATGGAGGGCCTGGCTCAAGCTGCCAAAGGGCAAGCACTCAGTGGTGGACTCTGACCCGAGGCTTCCTGGGGAGCTGGGCCCTTATCTGATCTTGGAGCTGGGCTGCACAGGGGCGGGTGGGGCCAGGACGGGCTGGAGAAAACAGCCTGGGCTGCACCTGGCACCGGCCGTGGTGATAGCGTGGTGATGGGCACGATAAGGTACAGCAGCGTATCTGCGCTCAGGCGGGTCCATCCAGCACGGCTGCTCACGGTGGCTAGAGCTCAAATGCCAGCCACTTTGATTTATAGCCAAAAATAATAGGACTTTTATATTGTGTGATTGATTTATTTGATGTTAATCACAGCCCTTATCAAGGGTATTAATAATCTGCTGGGTGCATGACGTCATGGGGGGCTTTATGGGAGCACATCGATTGGGGGCCTCAGTGGTTATCAGCCCTCTGGGAAGGCAAATATGCCCTTTGGGCTGGAATTGGGTGCAGGGCCAGCAGAGGGGCCCTGCTGCCGCGGAGATCTGGAGCAGCATGCCACTGCCCCAGCACACCTGGTAGCTGTCCTACAGGAGGTGCAACAGCAGCCACCGTCATCGCTACTGCTGTTCACCGGGTGGCTGAGGATGTTTAAAGGCTGCAAGGAACATTGGGATTTCTTCCCTGCCTCCCTCCTATGAGCCTAGAAGCTCTCATAGGGTGCGGTGACAGGCCCTATTGTGCACCCCAGGCCTCAATTTCCCTCAGGGCCACGAGGAAGACCATGGCTCCTAGAACCTCAGGGATGTGACAGTATTTTCCTCTCTGCAGATGTGAATCCACCCCCAGCACCTACGGAACCAGCACCAACACACCTCACGTCCCCAGGCCCCTCCAAGGAGATGGAGGGGCTAGAGCCTGAGATGCAGCCCCTGGAGGAGGCAGCTAGCCCCTGGAGCATGCCAGGTAACCATCATGGGGTCTACCAGCACCATCTACCTCCTAGGGCAGCTGGGCTCAGTGCTGGGCCTACTGGGAACAGGATCACTCAGAGTACTTGGGTCACCAGAGGCCTCAGGGCTTGGCCTGTCCCTAAGTCTCATCAGTCTTTTGTGGCAGGCTATGTGGCGAGCTGTTGCCAGGAGGCAGTCACCAGCATGGCCATGTTCAAGAGTCGGATCCTGTCCAGAGTGGTGTGGCAGAAGTGTTTGGAAGGTTCACAAAGGCAGGGTGTACCTGACAGGGACTGAGGAGCCAGAAATGTCTGAACCTCGAATCCCCAGAGGCCATGGGGTGGGTGCTATAGCCCCCTGCCTGCCAGGTTGGCTTCAAGCCATTGTGGGAAATCGAGGAGCAGCTTAGGGCCCAAATGTATCCTCCCTGTGGCCACCCCTTCTAGGGCTGACCCCTTCACCTGAAAACTAAGAAAGTGGGTTGGGGTTGCTGCTGGTTTTCCTGATTAATAAATACCGAAGCCTAGTGCCGGGCGTGGTGATGCATGCCTGTAATCCCAGCACAGCACTTGGGAGGCTGAGGCAGGAGGATCAGTGCGAGTTCAAGATCAGCCTGGGCTAAAAAGTGAGCTCAAGGCCAGCCTGAACTGCATAGCGAGACCTTGTCTCAAAAAGACAAAAAAAAAAAAAAAAAAAACCGAAGCCCAGGAGCTGCTGTGGGCGGGCACCATGTAGAAGAGCTGGCATGGTCCTTGGCCAAAGCAGGTGGAGCAGAGGCTGCGCGCACAGGCTGGGCCCATGTGTGCACATGGCACGCACTTCCTGAGCACCTGCCACATACGACACAGAGTGCTGTGAGTCTGTGTCTGCAAGGAACAAGGGCCTGCCCTTTTTGGAGACCAGAAAAGGCTTTGCCAAGGCAGGGGGAGCCATGTTCTGTGCTGGGAGGGGCAAAGGGTGTAGAGTTGGCCTCCAAGCAGCCACAGGGATTACCAATGGGACTGTGGGACCAGGAGATGAGTCCTGGGCTGGGTCAGTGGTGCCTGTGTGGGAAACTGGGTGGCCCCTACTAGCACAGCTGGAGAGGAGGGAGCAGGCTGCAGTGGCCACAGGCAGGGTGAGGGCCCCACGCTGTGCAGAGTGGAAGCCACTGGAGCGCAGCCTCCTGTACACTGTTTCTCAGCACCAGAGACTCCAGGGCACTCTCACTCAGTGTCCTGAGGACAGTCAGGGGAGGGATGTGCTTGCAGGATGACTCTGCTCCTGGCCTAGGACTCTTCTGCCCTTGCAGTGAGGAGCGGGCTCTTCCCTGTAGCAAGATAGCATGCTCAGACTGCTGGCTTCTACCCAGCCCTATGCTGGCTCAGCTATCGCCTCTGCAGAGAGGTTGGCAAGGCAGCTTCATCCCTGGAAGCCATGGACCCAGTCCCCACCATCTATATAGTTGTTGGTTGTGGTGAGGACCACGTGTGCCTGTGGGACTAGGCTGGTGGGGGTGCAAGGCTGATGCAGTGCCAACTGCACCCTGGATGAGGAGACCCTGGCTCCCAGCAAGGGACAAGTCCAGACTTGCCACTGGGAATGCACCTGGGGTGTGAGAGTTAATGTTCATCTACCTGTTGGTCCCCATCCGGGTCCTGGTCCTCAACCTCCTGCCTCAGAGGGGATACTTGGGCTTGGGCCTGAATTGTGGCAGCTGCAGCCATGGTTTGGGGTAGGGACACCCCCACTTCCTGCACTATCTGTGACCAAGAGGTGTCCATCAGCACCCACAGATAGAAATTTCTGTGCAGTGGGCAGAAAGGGTTCGATAGGCAGCCACCGGCCAACCGCCACGCCAGCCACGGCCTATCAGGCCCCACACAGCCACACTTATCGTGGGGGAAGCTGCAGGCCTAGCAGTATTATCTCTGAGGGGCCACTGTGCCAGTGATGGGTGTCAGAGCTTCTCAGGGCTGCAGGGTCAGGGCCCCAAGGGCAGTGCCTGCTTGGTAGTCAGGGCACAGCAGAGCCTGGCCACCCTTGTCTGGTATTTCTCCCTAGGCTCCCAGGCTTAGCTATCCTGGGCTCCCCTCTTCTGTGAGCCCTACCCTACCCCTTTCCACATCTCTCCGTTGAGGGGTGAACACAGACCTGGCCTGGGAACGTTACCTGGCAGAAGCCACACCTCCCATTTTGTAGGGCTGGAGGAGCTGGCTCAGGGAAGGACTGAGCATTGTTTCCTTTCTGTCCCAGGCTTAGCTTGTGAGGTATCCTGGCCACACTGGCTGCCCTTGCTCACCATGTTGGCCACCATCTGCTGGTAGGATGAGGCCTACTATGTCCTGGTACCCTAGCATGCCCAGGCCCATCTCTCAGGGAGGGCCATGGTTTAGTTTCTTGAGAGCTGGGACTGGAGCAGGTGGCCGTGAGGGCCCGCTGGAGAGACCTGTGGAGCACCAGGCAGGAAGTAGGCCTCACAGCCCCCTCCCCACCCAGACATCCCGGAGGCCTCCACTCACCTCATATATACAAGGGCCTTGCAGATACTTGAGTGACCCGCCTACCACCTAGCAACACCAGCTCTTCAAAAAGATGGGGTGATGCTCGCTGTGTTGTTTTTCTTCTCAAGAGTTCACTGTTAGCAGATTTGCACTGAGTATCACTGCCTACACAAGGAGCCTCACACTATTCCGAGAGGCAGGAGCACAGACCTGGCACAACCACCTCCCCTCTGTGGCAAGGCCATGTCACCCATGTCAGCCCCTCCTGGGGTGGGACATTGCTTCCTCTGGGTAGGGTACAGGCAGGGAGGGTCACAAACTCCTACAGGACCTATGCGTGCCATGCAGGTCCAGCCAGGAGGAGCCATTGTAAGTAGCCTCTCACCCTCTTCTAGGGGACAGGGACAGCAACAGTCCTGCTATGGATGTAAAGCCTCAGGGAGAGGAGCAGGCTGGTTGTCTTTGGGGCAGGACAGCCATAGCTAAAGGGACCTGGACTTGCAGGGAACCCAGAAGGGTGGGAGGGGTAGGTCCAGGTCCCTATGGACTCCAGCCTGACCCTGCAGAGGGGGCCAGGTCGGGGACCAAGAGGCTATGCGCCTGTGTTCTGTAGAGTGGCCATGGCCACGTGGGGAGGGCAGAGTAGGCTGAGCTGCCAGCCCTTCATCTCCCATGAGCCCCCAGCCCAGATCTGGTTGGGAGAGAGATGCATAAGCAGGAGGAGCTGAGTTTATCTTTGAAATGACCTTGTGCTGCAGGCTGGCTGCTTAGCATTCTGATATGCAAACAGGCACAATCTCCATCCCTACCCAGGCTCCTTACTCCTGGTGGGGGACAGGCACTGCCTTACATAGTGGCTGGGGTCACTAATTTGGGCCATGCCCAGTACCTTGATATCTATGTCCTATTCCCTCCACCCCTGCTTAAGTCAAAAGGCAGTGGCCAGGCAACATGCCAAGCAACCAGGATATCGAGGGGCCTGTCCCACATACGGTCCTGGCCTGTCCGCATGTCTGGGGGGGTGTCTGTCCAGGGGCAGCAATCTGATGGAAGAAGCTAAGGCTATCCCTCACCCACACAAGACACACAGAAGTGGACAGACCAGGGACTCTGTTGGCCCAAGTCTTCCCCAGCTGTCTCTCCAAACTGCAGATGAGAACATGGCTGGGGCTCAGTGGAACCATGGCTGCCATTGTGTGTGCTGCCCCCGTAGTTGCAGTGGCCTGAGGGAAGGTAGGTGTAGGATGAGTATCCATGGAGGGGTGTCCCCAGGGCCCAGCTAGGGCCCCCTCGTCATCTGTATTATTTCCAGAACAAACTCAGAGGACAGAGCCTGAATGGTGAACAGGGCTCAGCACCATTTGCCCCTCCCAGTGTGACACTGTGGGTGTCCCTCCTGACCCAGGCCACCATGCTGGCCACCCCTAGGCAGGGCAGAAGTCTCCATCCCAGAATCCTCTGGTGATGAGGAAGCATCAGTAATACCACCTGAGCAACCTGGCAGGCTGTGGGAAGGTACCCAGTGGATGCCCCTTGTGCAGATTTCAGGCCACGTCCACTTAGGCTGGCCCTGCCTGGGCCCAGGGGACCTAACCCAGGTTAGTCGTGGAAAGAGGCCCCTGGGACAGTGAAGGAGGGGAGGATGTGTGGAACTCAGACACACACCTGGGGCCACAGCCACCCTGCCCAGGGGTCCCTCCTGGGTGCTTAGGAAGGATCCAGACCTGACTCCAAGGACAAGCAAGGCCCTGGCGTGCCTGGGTTGGCAAGCCAGAGATTCACAGACTCTCCATGAGCACCTTGGGCCTGGAACTGCTTCCTGTGTCACTAGGACAACAGGAGAGCTTATCTCAAGCACTGCCATTTCTACCCCAGCCTCAGGAACAAGGACAGAAAGGCTGTTGTACTGAGGCCCTGTGGTCAGCAGAGGTGTCACCCCTGTGTCAGGGTCAGGAGGGAGAGGCGGCTAGGCAGCCCCTCTATTGGGGACAACCCTAGGTCTAGCAGGTGGAGCCCCAGAGGCAGAAGGGGGTGGGTAGCATGTCCCAAGGCAGGGTCCTGGAGTCTGAACACTGTTGCAGAGCCTTTGGGATGGGCGTCCAGGGCTGGGGTTAGGTGCCATGAGCTGTGTGCTAGAGCCTTGTGGTTTTTTAAGTTGGCGGTGCTGGGGGCTGAAGCCAGGGCCTGCACATGCTAGGCAAGTGCTCCTCCTTCAGCTGCGCCCTACTGGGGGCCTCATCTTGGCTGTAAAACGTGGAACCTGAGGCTTTGGGGATGCTGGGTCAGCGCCTATGAGAATGGGATGTCCAGGGGTGAGGGAAAGGGAGTGGGGCAGAGGTGGTATTCAGCCCAGTCCCCTCCCATGTGGCTCTGTAGGCTTAGGGAGCCTTCTGTGTGGCCGGCGCAGGCTGGTTATCTAGGCCATGCCGTCGGACTAATCTTGCAGGCCTGAGTTTCCACATGGACCTCAAGACTGATTATCAGTGGCTGAGGTAGGGCGCTTGTCCGGATGGACAGCCCGGGAGATGGGCCGATAATGGCTGCCATGTGTGGGTGGGAAAAATCATTTCAGCTATTTTATGTTATCACAGCCTGGCGTGGCCCACAACAGGCCTATTTGTCTTAGATTAGCAGGCGGTGAGGGTCATGAGTAGGTGACAGGGGTCAGCCTGGGGTCAGCACAGAGGCCACGCGGCCTCCCCTGCCAGTGCTCTGGAGGGTCATTGGTTCCTACCAGCTGCACCCCCGCCCCCCTGCGGAACCGGGGATTGAACTCAGGCCCTTGCACTTTCCAGGCAAGCACTTATTCTACTGAGCTATCACCCCAGCCATGCACCTGTCTCTTGACCCCTGCCTACTCTGGCAGCCTGACCTCAGGAGGAGTGGCCCTGTGTCCCCACAGCTGGGAGAAACAGGGTAGTCATGCCCTTTTCAGGGCTGCTGTGCAGGGCACAGGCATGGGTGTGGTTAGGGGACCCAGTGTCTGTCCAGGAACTGGCCAGAGGCAGGAGCCAAAGGTCATTTACCCAGTGCCAACACAGTTTAGGCCTCAGAGCCAATAGTAGGAAGGAAATTGTGATGAAACATTCCAGGAGATCCCAACACTCTGGCAGGCTGAGGCAGGAGGACCACCAGTTCAAGTCCAGCCTGGGCAACTTGGCTACTTTAGAGGCCCTATCTCAAAAACTAAAAGGGGCCGGAAATGTAGCTCATTGCAAAGACTCTTATGTTCAATGCCCAGTGCTCTCTCCAAACAAAAGCAACAGAACTCACAGGATCAGGTGAGAGCTGTCCTAAACACACCGGGCCAGCCCGATTACTGTAGAGTATGAGGCAGTACCCAGCAAGAACTCAGCCAGGCCAAGACCCATACTGGTGAGCAGGCTGCTCAGTGCCAAGGTCCCATTGCACAGGGCCCCAGGTAGCAGCAGCATTACCTTGGGAACAGAGTACAGCTGGGTCACAGGCTGGGCCAGTTCAGGCCACAGGCTGACAACTGCGACATGAGGCTGCCTACTTGGCTGGCCCTGCAGTCCAGAAGCTCTGGAAAGAGAGAAGCTCACTCCAATCCAGATGCACCTCATGGGCTCAGCCCTCCCCTCCCCTTGCTACTTATTGAGCACCTACTGTGTGCAGCCCTAATGATCAGTGTGAGCCACAGACCCCTGGAATGGGGGATTAACAGAGAGGCAGAGCAGAGACACAGCACAGTGGGGATTTGTGCAGAGCCCAGAAGATGGAGGTAACCCTGGGGACCCTGCCCGCTGAAGGCCATGGCTTGGCTGACACCCTAGTAGGGGCCATGTCTGTCCAGCAGGGGGGGGAAGGGGAGGACACGACACACAGAGGGCATGTGAAGGGGCAAGAGCTGGCAAGTTTACACAGGGCAGGACTTCCAGCTGCTGTGTAGGTGGTTGGCGCAGGAGGCTGGAAGGGCTGCAGTGGAGACAAAGGATGGCTGGCCTGACCTCTTGGTGGTAAGCAGGCAGAGCTCCACTCTAGTGCCCTGTGGAGACTGAGGTGTGCAGCCATGCTCAGCCTCTCAGATCCTAGCCCTTCCCCTGCTGCTTACCACCCACGTGGCCCATACCCCCCTCCTGAAGCCACCGCTGCGGCCTGGCCCAGCAGCCTGGCAGCTATCTCGGCCACGGCACTAATCTAGCCGCTTCCTCCTCCACCCTCCCAGCTTCCTGCCCAGGCCTCGGTCACCCTCTCCCCGCCACAAGCATCTCCTGAGTGAGCCTGGGGCCATAGATGCCACCCAGAAGGCCTGGGTGACCAGGGCTGAGGGACAGTTTGCTGCTGTCACTGCTGTTGCTCCTGTTGCAGTGATCAATGCCATCCCTTGTGCCCTGGCGGCCATAGTGCTGAGCTGTGCACCATGTGTCACTGGACCATGCTATCTTGGTCCATCGTGTGGTATGATTTGCACCACCACAATGACTGTCACCCCGAGCCTGTCACTGGCTTCACATTACATGGTGCCATCACCTGCCCTGGGGCCACACTATCCCTAAGTCCTGTGGCCGCCAGCAGCTCTTTTGTGGTATGGGAACAAATCTGGCCTCAGCACCCCTCCCGGTAGTTGCTACACTTGGTTGGGGACACAGCAGGGTCCCTGTCAAGTTTACCCTCCCCTAGTCTGGCTTCTTTACCAACCTTGCCAGCGGCTTTGGTCAGGAGGTCAGATGGGGAAGATGAGGCCCTGCTCACTGCCCCAACCCCCGTCACTCCACCCTGGGAAGGAGCCTGCCATGCTGACCACTGTCCCCTCTGGGACTCAACCACAGGCCACAGGTTCCCTCCCTGCCTCGCAGCAGCAACTCCTTATTTATTTATTTATTTATTACTCTTCTATCTCTGTGTGTAACTCTTTATTTCCTCGCTGCGGTTTTTCCATTACGGCGGCGGAGGACACCACAGATAAGATCGATCCCCAGAGACGGGACAAAGGGGCTGCCTCAGCTCGAGGGCTGGTCATATCCTGCTCAAAAGGGCCGAGCTGGGCCTGAGATGATGCGGGAGATGCTATCACAGCCTCATTGTGTCTCCGGGCCCAGCCCCCAGCCCCATCTCAGGCCCTGGAGTTACTGTGGGTCTTTGGTGCCCATCTGATGGGCAGTGACCCCATCCTCCCCAACCTGGGGAGCATGGGTAGCCCCACAAGTCAGGCCACCGAGCCCTGGGTTGACTGAACATGGGAGTACAGTCAAGGCTAGTGTTTACCGAGAAACTTCGTTCCAGTCCCAGGTGCAGAGGCTAGCATCTATTAATCCTAGCACCCCGGGAGGCTCAAGCAGGAGGGTTATAAGTTTGAGTCCAGCCTGGGCAACTGTGTCTTAAAAAATTAAAAAGGGCTGGGATGTAGCTCAGTGGGAATCCCAGGGCTCTACACACACACACACACACACACACACACACACACACACACACGCTTCTCAGGATGGATGGCAGGCAGGGCACCGAAGCTACATCCTTGTTTGGTGGAGATGGATTCGTTTCTGCTGCCCTGC
>PVKN010029174.1:0-13060 GCA_004027915.1 Capromys pilorides
TGGTTCTATGAAAGAATGAAAAAACTAGATAAACCCTTAGGTAATCTTACCTCCTCCCAAAAATGAAAAGAAGAAACGCAAATACATGCAACTGGAAATGAAGAAGGTGAGATCACTGTGGACATTGAAAAACTCCAGAAGATTATTATCAATCACACTACACATCTGTAGGTTAGTAGTTTGCAGAACCCAGAAGAAATAGAGTTCTAGAAATATTTTCATTGCCAAAACTGAAGAAAGAAGACTTATAAATTCTGAGTAAGTCAACAAAATTTAAGCCGTAATAAAAAAAATTTACCAAGTGTGAAAGAAAAGCTCAGCTCCTGGTAGATTTATTGCCAGATTCTACAAGAGCTTCAGGGAAGATCTAACACCAGCTCTCCCAAAGCATTTAATGAAACCAAAGGAAAGGAGCATTCCTAAAGTCATTCCTGGAAGCTAACGTTACTCTGATTTCAAGAGTAGGTAAGAATTCAAACAAAAAAGGGAACTAAAAACTAATCTCTTCAATGAATGTAGATGCGAGCCTCAACAAGAACTAGAAAACAGATTGTAACAAATCACTGAAAAGATCATAGATCACTACCAATTAGCATTTACCCCAGGGATGAAAATCAGTTTCAACATATGCAAATCAATTAACATAACCCATCACATAAACAGGAGCAAGGATAAAATATCTCAACAGGTACAGAGAAATCCTCTGAGAAGATCCAGTATCCTTTCATGATAAAAGTACTGAAGAAAATAGGTACAAAAAGACCTTTTTTCAATCTGATAAAAGCCAATGATGGCAAATCTCCAATATGCTAGCAACTAAAGAAAAACTTGTTAACATTCCCTCTAAAACCAGAAACAAGATAAGGATGTCCACTGTCACCATTACTGTTCAACATAGTCCTTGAAACACTAGCCAGAGTAATCAGGCAAGGCAAGGAAATAGAAGGGATATGTACAGAAAAGGAAGACGTCAAAATATCAGTATTTTCAGATGACATGGCTCTCCAGTTGGAAGGCCCATGAAAATCCACTGAAAGACTCCTGGAATTCATGACCAAATTTAGTGATGTAATAGTGTACAAAATCAATACGCAAAAGTTCAGTGGTGTTCCTGTACACCAGTAGCAAATATAAGAAACAAATTTTGAAAACAATACCATTCACACTTGCATTAAAAAAAAAAATTAAGTAAGCGGATATAGCTTAGCAGCATAAACACCTGCCTGGCAGGCACAAGGTCCCTAGTTCAATGCTCAGTCCTGGAAAAAAAAGAAAGGAAGAAAAATTAAATATTTAGTAATTAACCTAACCAAAGAAGTGAAAGACCTATACAATGAAAATTACATCAGTTTGGAAAAGGAGACTAAAGAGGACCTCAAAAAATGGAAAGATATCCAATGTCCCTAGATGGACAAGACCAATATTGTCAGAATGGCTAGACTTCCAAATTTCATGGATGGATCTAACACAATCTTTTTTTTGCGGGGGTACAACTGTATAGTGAGATCCTGTACCACCCTGCAGGGGGCGTCAGGTGTTGCGCTCTAACTGGGCCCCTCAGCTCCCCAGCATGCAGATGGCCGCTTTGGACTCTTCCACACCTGACTCCATGGGCAGGATGCTAAGCCTACTTTGTAAATCCTTATATATTTATACGAATTGTTGCTTGTTTGTTTTTCCAGCACCAGGGGTTGAACTCAGGGCCTTGTGCTTGCCAGACAAATGCTTCTTCTACTGAGCTGTCTCCCAGGCTCTAAATCCTTACATATTTATATCTCTTGCAGGAAATCTGTTTCTCTGACTGACACATGCCTTGTGCTCTTGTCCCTTTTTAGGCTCACACATTTGAATTCTTCTCAAGATGATCTTTTGGTGTCCTTTCTTCTATTGTCCCTCTTGCAAGTTGAGCCTTCTGAGCTTCCTCATCTGTGTCTCAAATGCCAGCTCTGGTGAGAATGGCTGGTCCAGGCTGTGGGGCCGAGACAAGAATGGGGAAGCCAGAGGTGTCAGCCCGTCCTTTCCCTGAGACAGGATGCGAGCCCAGGCAGAGGCGCGTGCACGGCTTGCTGAATAAGGATTTTTCAAGTAAGGTGGAATTTAAGCCCTTACCACCAACATGGATTCTGCTTACTTAAACAGTATATAGATGAATATTAATATTTTTAATTAAATATTAAATAAAAGACTTCCTAAAACCACATATATTAGTCTGCAGATATTTGATGTCTTTCTTTGGTTTTGGTACCATGGGGAATACAGGTCTCAGCCAAGAAGTATAGCCAAGTCATTCTTCACAGCTAATAACATTTTTTATTTGGCCAGCACACAACTGGTCCTCACACCTCTGCACCTACCTTGGTGCTGTGGCAGGTCTGAAGGGGCTGAAGACTGAAGTGAGGTGCCAGGAACTGATAGGTGCCGAGAAGAAAGCGAGCCTCGGAGCCCCCCCCCCCCAGCACTGCCTTCGGGCTGTGGGGCAGGAGGTCCACTGACTGGGTGATCCCTCTCAGCAGGCCTCTACACAGTCTCTCCATCTTCATTTACTAAGTTGCAAAACATTCTCACCTCCGCCCTCCAAAGGCTGAGGACACCACCCCTCTAATTCCAGTTACTCAGCCAGCTGAGGCAAAAGGATCAAGTGTGACTCCAGTCTGGACAACTTAGTGAGATCCTATCTGAAATTTTAAAAAGTAAAATGTCACCTGGTGGGAGAGTGTTACCTACCGTGCACTGCTAACAGGGTGAGACACTGGAACTCTGCTCAGTCCACAGAGCCCTGTCTAGTCTCCCACCCAGGCTCTTTGTTCCCTCTTCCTACCCTCAAGGTTGTGCCCACCTTCAGGGGAGCCACAGTGACTCCTGCAGGAAGGCGCACTTGGCCAGTCAGCTTCCTGCTCTGTGGATCCCAAGCCCTCCTGGAGCCCAGCTTTCAGGACAAATCCAGTGATAACCCTGCCACTGTTCACTCCCACAGCCTGGCCGCTGAGAACCAAGCCCTGCAGTCTCAGATCACAGTGGGTGCCCTATGAGTCCTCAGCCTCAGTTTTGCCTTTGCTTCAGTTGGCATGTAGGTGTTCTGTGCCCCCAGCTGCAGTCTTGGTGCACCCCTTCTCCACAGTGCTGCCCCCTCAGTCCCCCAAGCAGCCCTCGCACACCCTCTGGGGCCTGAGGCTTGCAGATGCAGGCTGACTCCAGTTTGTCCCACCTGGAGCAGGCTAGACTTCTCCATGCCTGGCTTTGTTGATAGTTTGTGTCCTCAGAGAGAAAGGATTTGAGAATGACAGAACTATGATGCTCCCCACTGGGTCTGCCCCTGCCCTGCTAATCTTGAGTTCATGACACAGAGGCTCACTCCACAAGCACACAACCTGCAAAGGGTGTTCTGCATTTCTAACAGGCATAACAGCCTACAGGTGAGAAGAGGGTCCCAGAAGAATTCGGAGAGCCCTGGAGAAACCAGCTAAGCCAGAGAAGCCCGGCTCCACCTACTCAGCTGTGCTACTACCTGACTGTGTCGCCTTGGGCTGACCAAATTCTCCAGATTTTGTCTGTGAAATTCAAGCTGTGAACCTGCGACAATCTTCCAGCTCTCATAGACTGCGACTTTAGATGTAGAATTACCCATGCTCCCTAGGGCTTAAACAAGACACTGTGGTATCTATATCGACCTGTACCATCGACAGGTCTCCACAGATGAAACCTGATTTGCAATCATATTGAGAATAGCCTGGGCTGATTAATGAATGCTTGTAGCACGCAGTGGAGAAACATCTGGTTGCCAGGTAACAGCCTCGGTCCCTGTTGGCAGAGGATGAGGCTGGCTTGGGTCCTTGTTAGCTGTGACTGGTAGAGCTACTCATGCCTTTTGATCACTGCTATCATAGAAAGCTCTAACCAAATCATCCCTCTACACCCCCAAACCTTTCAGGCTAGAACAATGGAGCAAATGTCTTATACTATAAGAACAGCTCTACCGGTATTCCTATCATACACACACATGTGTCTAGCTAACATTTGAGAATACCAGTACCACTTCCCCCATTGCATTTGTCAGCTTTCCTGTTTCTGGGACACAACACCTGACACCCGCAATTTAAAGGGACAGAGGTTTAGGTGGACTCACAGTTTCAGGGGATTCAGTCCACAGTCAGCTGGTCCCAAGGAAGAAGCATCAGGGCAGAAGGGCACGGCAGAGTGAAGGTGTTCAGTTCATGGTAGCCCTCAGTGGAGCAGAGGAACAGTGCCCAAGAGCAAGGAGCGAAAACCAGGCATAGAGTCCCAGGCCGTGCCTCCGTGCCCCATCCACACCCTAAATGTGCTCCCAGGGGAGGATCCCAAGCCAATCAGGTTGTCACAAGCAAGCTCCACCCTCACACCACATGCCCCACAGATAGGCAAGGCTCATGGACTCCAGAAGGAAGCCGAGGCTGCAAACACACATGCTCCCCAGTGTACCCATGACGGGCCAGGTCCTGATGATGTTGAGACCAGTGGCTGCCAATGGGTTCTTATGTCTTCCACAAAAGAACTGAGATGACAAGCAGGTGTATTGTGGGGCCAAAGTGCCTGCTTCAGGAAAACCTGGGCAATGCCAAGATGGTAGTGCTTCTGGGTAAGGCCTGGAAGATGCCGATGTGACTAATGGGCCTTGAGGAACACCCTCAACTACTGTTCTGTGACCAGGGCCAGAGGGGTTGTTTGATCAGCTTCCAAGGGGAAAAGGTTGTGCCCATTCTAGGTGGAACATTCTGCTCAGTTATTTGAGACCCTGAGGCATCAAGACTGTCAGATCCTGGATCTTATCAGCCTGTGCAGAGGAGGGCATGTTCTTCTGGCCACAGCTCATTTGGATTTTATTTCTACCAAATGATTAAGAAACGACAGTAAAAAGAAAAAGCATCATATCTCCCTTGCTTCTCACGGAGCTCCTTGATATAGTCCACAGCTCTGTCTCTGAGCAGTAATGCTGACCTGCCCAAAGCAAAACCACTGTACATTGAAATCCTGTGATTCAAACCTGCAACAAATACACATGGCCTAAAACACAGAGATCTGGGTGAATATTAGTAGATCAAATTTCCCTATGTTTCACTGAGACTGGATAAGAGGGAGGAAAGAATGGGATAAGAGGAAAGAAGGCCTTAAATCTGTGAAACATTGGGCTGAGTGAGGTAGTGCAAGCCTGTGTAATCTCAGTACTCAGTAGGCTGATGCAGAAGGATTACTGTGATTTTTGAGACTGGCCTGACCTATGTATTTAGTGAGACTATGTCCCAAAAAAACAAAAACACAAACAAACGAAGTCTGTGAAATGTCCTGCCTCTTTCAGAGGAAGTTGTGTGTCAGTGGGTCTCTAACTGATACCCAGATGTTCTCACACCCAGCTGGCAGTAATTGGCACCTGCCTGTCCATTCTCCCAGGGACACCTGCCTTCCTCTGCCTCCTCCTGTAGACAGCACCCTAAACTCTTCTTCTGCACCCACCTCACCCCTAGGGGAAATGGTATCTTCAGAGGGTGGGGTGGTGAAGCCAAGGCACAGCCACAGTCAAGGTGGGAAGGTGGAGGTGTCTATGCTTGGCTTCTCTCTGAAATTATCCACAGCTGCTCTCCTCATACCCACTCTTGTCTCCCCCAATCTGTTTCCACACAGCAGGCACCATGCATAAAAGCAAGCACATCTCACAGCCCAGGCTTCTCTTTTGTGGTTCCTCATTTCATGAGGACCCCAGTGTTTTCCCTTGATACTAGGGGCAGTGTGGTCTTCAGCACCCTCCAGGGTTGTGTCCTTATTCACCTGTGACAGCCGTGCTAGCCTCTGGAGCAGGAGAGACTTTGTCCTTCCCTGGGTCCTTGGCACCAGCTGCTCTCACTCATGAAGTTTCCCCCATAGCTCTGTAAAGCAGGCACTACCGTGACCCTGTTTATGGGGAGGGACACAGAGGCACAGCATAGCTAATGAACCACGCAGGGCCTCACAGCGAGTGAGAGAGGTGTTTTCCTTTGCTGAGTTTCTGTAACAAGGCGGTGTAGACTTAAACAGAAGCATGTTTCCTCACTGATCTGGAGGCTGGAAGTGCAAGACTGAGGGGTTGGCGGGGATGATTTCCCCCGAGGCACAGACTCTACCCCTGCTGTCTCTTTCCAGAGCTGTCCCGAGTGCAAATGTGCCTACTGCCTCTTGCGTCACTGTCCTTTCTGTTAAGCTCCGCCATGAAGGCCTAGCCTAAGTTGATCTCTTTCCAGGTCCCACCTCCAGGGTACAGTACTATGGTGTCACTCATGAACCTCAGGGGACCAGGTTCAGCCTAAGACATCGGGGTTGGCATCAAACCTCAGCAGCTGATTTCTCTCCAGAGTCCATGCTGGTAACCATTGTGCTGTAACAACTGAACAAATCCAACGCATTCAGCATGTTCTGCACGTGCTAGTGTGGCAGCCATGCTCGCTGCCCACTCCATCTCGCTTCTTATGTCCCCCCAGCCACTCACTTGCTTACGCAGCTTGCTCTGGCTCAGGAGGCAATGCGGTGAGCTCCAGTGCTAAGACAGTCTCCGTGTCTCCATTACTGCATTTCCCTAAAAGTAAGACTGAATCTTGCATTGATTTTTTGCTCCAAAAGACAAAATAGGGTTTATTTTCAGGGGATGCCTTATTTCTTTTTCATGCACAACAATCTACATTTATTCATCTATTCATACACAAAAATCTACAGTTATTCACATACAAAAACCTACAGTTATTCAAATATCATCATGTCATTCTGGAACATCATCATTACTCTCCAAGCCCCAGGTTCTGCCCTGAACTTCCTGCAGTTCTATTTCCTGCAGAACCAATCATCCCAACCTCTCTTGCTTCGTAAAGGAACCCTCCTGAAACAAGCACTTCTCCAGGGAGCCTGATCGTAGTGCATCGGCAACACAGCTACCTGGGGTTTTATCCCATGAATCCTTCACCTCCTCCTGTAGGCCGAGATTCACAAAGTTTCTATTAAATCAAGTGTGAATGGAAGACTTCGGAGACAGGAGCAACAACAAGAATGCTGACAGTTAAGAATGATGGTGCACATGAGGGTGACAAGAATTGCAGACACCAACACTCAGGAAATGTTCCTTTATTTCACACTAGTGCATTAAGTAGCCCTCATAACTCATCATGTATTGACTTATGAAGATTCATATTAGACACAAGCATATCCGTTTGTTGTCAAGTGTGCATGTTGTCATGTGTTATGTCTGTACTCTGATTGGTCATTTGGCAATAAGCCTCAAAGTCATCTGTTTACATCGTTGTCTACCTCTCATTCAGAGGCACTCACTTGGGTACTCACAAATGCTTAATTATAATTTATATATTCATTTATTTTAGATATTACTGTCAATAATATTATTTATTATATTATTATATTTAATTGCATATTAATATTATTTTTATAATTAAGTATATCTGTCCTATGTTGTAGCAGGTGTACTAAGTATATTCATCTTGCTGATGATTTTAAGTAAGGCATATTTTGGGGGTAGAGCTTATATTATGGGCACCCTGAAAAAAAATCACACTAGGGCTTATTTTCCAGCTTGGTCTTATTTTCAGGGAAATACAGTGCTTGCTTGGTTTCTCACTCTTTCTTGTGTATAGGGGATGAATGACACATGACTGGTTCTATCAAAAGATGTCAGAGGAAACTGACTGCAGGACTTCTGTTTATACTGAAAGAGAAATCAAAATTATAAATAAAATCTGCCAAGAATGCCTGCCAAAACCAGATAGACACATCTGGACAAGCCTGATAAGAGAACATTTCTTCCTTTGTGTAACCCATGCTTGTTTAACTGATGACCTTGCACTGTAACTTGAGATGCTTAAACTCCCTTAGCAACCCATGATGTCATCCAACCCACCCAATTGCAATGCACCAAATCTACCTTTGTGCCTCCCTGCTTAATCTCCTCCAAAAAGTCCCTAAACCCCACCACGTGGGGCTCTGACTCTTTGGGAAGGATCACAGTCAGGCCCACCAGCATAATAAGCTGCCTCCCAAATCTTCTTGGTGCTCCTTTTTCCCAGTCTGACCTGTTTTCTGTAATAATATAAGAGACAGGGAAGCTGGGGAGACAGCTTGGTGGTCTAAGCACCTGCCTGGCAAGCCCAAGGACCTGGGTTCAATCCTTGGTACTGTGTGCTGTGCCAACCCCAGGTGAAACCAGCTGCGGAAACTGGGTGTGGTGGCACAAGCCTATAATCCTAGCACTGATAAGGCTGAGACAGGAGAATCACTATGAGTCTGAGCTACATGGCAAGACCCTGTACCAGATAGATAGATAGATAGATAGATAGATAGATAGATAGATAGATAGATAGAATAAGAGAGAAAAGAACACACTAAGAACTCACCACCACCATCTTTTTTCTTGGTGGATATGTGGATCCCGTCTGGAGCTATAGCAGCCATGCTGGTCCCGTGGGAAGGGGAGCAAGAGGAGAGAAGGACGCAGCACCCCATATAGTAGAACAGAGACAGGAGGAGCGAGCACCACCACTCTTAGACATCTGGTTATGAGAGATCATAAGATATGCTACTGTAGCTTTTTTTTTAAAGAACAGATTCACTGCAGTATAATTTAACTGAAATGCCATAAGATTCACCTATGTACAATTCAAGTTTTTACTAAATTTTCAAAGTTATGTAAATATCACAATGAACCTATTTTAGAATATTTCCGTTGCCCCCAAAGAGGTCCGCAGCAGTCTGCGGTGAATTCCTATATTGAATCCCTGTCGTTATTCTCTCAGGCCACTGTTAATCTGCCTCCTGCCTCTACAGGTTAGCTTTTTCTAGTCATTCCATAAATCACGGTTTTGGGTAACTTAAAGTATTCTGATCTGCCACTCAGGGTGCATTGGTTTACAAATTCTGAGGGACTGCACACTCAGGTGACAGTAGCAGGAAGGAAAAATGTCAATGACAGGGCACGGTGCAGCCAGGTGTGGTGGCATAAGTCTGTAATACCAGCAACCAGAGGAGAGGCCAGCCTGAGCTACATAATGAGACTGTCTGAAAACATAAAGCAGAAACAGGACATAAAGGACAGAGTCCACAAACTCTGGCTCCAGCTCCTCTCGTCAGCTATGACCTTTTGTAGAAGTTTAAGCTTCTCTAAGTAGACTCTTCCCATCCGTGAAATAAGGGAATTGCAGTGAGGGAGTTTTAAAGTTTCCCTCCAGCTGTGAAATTATAAGCTGTTTTCCTAAAAAAATAAAAGCAGTATTTGGGTCCGGCGAGATGGTTCAGTGGTCTAAAGCGCCTGCTTAGTAAAGCTCAGGCAACTGCAGGGACTGCGGTTTGATCCCCGGCACCACATGCTGCGCCAGCCCCACCACCAGGGCAGGCTGTCCTTCAGTGGTGTGGTGATGTTACTGGAGCAATGGATGAACAGTTCCAAGGCGATGGAGCACTTATGTACCCTGATTAAAACGGTGCTCGCACAAACCTATCATGCATGGGCGACAATTCACGAAAGTACGCGCTCTGCAAAAAAGCAGTTTTACTGTGTGCTAATTTAAGAGCTAATATGAAAAGAGTAAAGAGTAACATGTTAGCTTTTAGAGTTACATACTGAAATATTGTGATATTTCAGTGACACAACACTGATCAAGTGATACAATATCTAGTATTTGCATCCAAATAATGCAGCAGAGAGAGAACTGTTGGGGTAAATGAGACAAGATGGGCCATGAATTGGTCATTGCTGAAACTGGGTTTCCTATACTCTCTCGGGGCTCGTTATGTTCTGTTCTCTCTTTTCGTATCTGCTCAAATATTTTAAAAATAAAAAGCATTGGTGGGCAAGAATAATGCTTCTGTCCACTCCTGTTCTGAAAAGGTGTTTATGTCTCTAAGGTAAGACATTGTCTACACAGGGAAAGTGACAGGAAAACTATATTCCTCCACCTAGATCTTATGGCAGGATAAGATCACAGGGTTTCTTAGGTGCATAATGCAGTTGGGCTGCCCGTACTTTACATGCTATGCGTATGTCAAAGCATAGTACCACTGCTGCCATTTGTTGCACACCTGCTTAGGATAGCTATCAAAACAATCCTTCCCATGACAGATCTCAAATCTTTACATCTCCCCAAAAGATATTAATTGTTTTCGTTTAACAAAGGAGGAAGTCAAGTCTCTGAGGCCTGTGCTTTGCATCTGATGTAGTGAAGTTGGAGTGCAGACCTGGGTCTCGCTAGAGCCTGCACAGCTCATTGTGGGGTGGGAGTTCAGCCCGGGGCTCTTCCCAGCAGGACACTGCTTGTATACTCTCTATGTGCATCCCCCACTATGCCTGCTCTGGTAGCACCCGCCATCTCTTCCAGATGACCCTGGGGAGCGGCTGGATGTGCTTTGCCCAGGTATAGAGAGCCGTGCACACACAGCATTACCTTAAGGTTTGGATCCAAAATGCCCCCAACAAAGCCTCACGAGTCTGGAAAGCCAGCGGGTTCTGGGGAGCTATACTCCTTGCTGGGCGCAGCCACTGACAAACTCAGCCACCTGTGCGCCATTAGGATGTAGGGCCTGGTGGGAGCAGGCATGTCACTGCCTTCCCCGGGCAGGGTGTGTTCCTGTCCCTGGCTCCTCTCCTCCCTCCCTGCTTCTGGGCCGCCACGTGCAGCACGCAGCCTTCCTCCTCCCCTCCCCTCTGCCATGCTGCTTCCGCCTGGGAGCCAGCTGGCTGTGGGCTGACTCCATCGACACTGTGAGCCAAAATAAATCTCTCCTTTAAGTTGTGGATGTCAGGGATTTTGCTGCAGTGATGGGAAGGTGACCAAGACAAGTTCTCTCCCCAAAGCCTGTCTGCAATAGGAGTAGCAAGGTTCATCTTCCTCCCCAGGCTGAGCCCAGCTCCGGCCTAATGACCATGTTTCATCCACAAAGTAACGCCACAGAGCTCCCTGGGGTCAGAGGAGGCAGAAGTTTCCCTGAGTCCCCTGTCCCACTCCTACCCCATTACTGGCTCCTGAGACCATTTCCTGCATAAGTCATTTGCTTAAAGACCCCTGTCTCTGGCACTGTTTTGGGGGTGGGGGGCTTGGTCTGAGACAACTTCCTCTTCCTACTGAGATGCAGGGCTGTTGCTAAGAGCTCAAAGGGAAATCTTTGCAAGCATGCTTCTGTGTTTGTATAAATGCATGTTCACGTATGTTTACATACTTTGGTATGCAATATTCTGTAAATTGTTGTAACTTGAAATAGAAATGTCCAAAGTGGGACAGATGTTATCTGCAAAGAGGGTCATACAGCAAAGGATGTGTTCTTCTTTGTGGGTGTTCAAGATCTCTGGTGGTCCAGCCCTAGCAGCATGGGCCTCTGAGGTCATCCAAGTGGCCCTGCTTTATCCCATGGGTGAGGGGGTGGGATGAATCCCTGATGGTGTGGGTTGCGGGGGAGGGAGAGAGAGAGAGAGAGAGAAAGAGAGAGAGAGAGAGAGAGAGAGAGAGAGAGAGAGAGAGAGAGAGAAGCTTTGGATGGATTACAAACCAAGACCATGGAGATGCTTTGGGGAGCCAGGAGCCAGCTGTGCTGCAGCCCCAGGAAGTCTGTGTCAGCACCGGAAGGGAGCAGGACTGTGAGGCTGAGCTGGGTGATTTCATGACCTGGGCTTATGATATTTTAGTCTTGAGCCTCTGACCAGTCATTCTACATTTTCGGGCCTCTGTTTCCTATTCTTTAAAATGAGAAAATAATAACAATAGCCCATCATTAACCTACTGCTATTAAGAGGATTAAATTGTACCTGACACATTCATCTATGGAACTTTAGAATTCAACAATTGTTTTCACTTACTCTTTAGAGTGTCTCCCATTTCCTTCCTTGAATGTCTTTCACCATGACACAGGGGCCAGAGATTGCAGGAAACTGGTGCATCCATATTGCTGTGGGCAGAAATGCACGCAGCCTTTAGTAAGAAATGTGGCAAATGGAACATCTCTCAGATAGGTTAGTCTAGGGCTCACAGACTAACCTGTTCTTCTGTATATTGTAGCATTTTACTTGGAGTTCTCTAACTGTTCTGTTATTACACATCTCTCCACCACCAAGGGCCCAGAATTTATTTTCATCATGATTTATCTAACATTTAGCAGCTTGAACAACAGCTTCTCTTACGACTGACCTCACACATACACAGTTTGGGTTATGACTAGACTTTTAGATGTAACGATGACTAAAGTCTTGAGCTACAATTTGAATGTCAGCCCATTGTATGGTTGTAAATAGACTCAAAATGACAGAAAAGGATATGTAAGCACAGGTAACCATCAGTCCTGCCCAGATGCGCATGTTTGTGGATGTGATTTCTATTAGTGTTTTATATAATCACAGTTATTGCTGTGAACATGGCCACAAAAAGCTACAAAAGAAGCTAATGAAGGAGAGAAGGTAAAGAAAGCAATCAAAATCAAAAAGAAGAAGGAGGACAGCAAGATAGCTCAGTGGTCTAAGCACCTGCTTGTCAAGAACAGGGACTAGGGTTCAATCCCCACACCACATGTTGTATTGGCCCCTCTCCTGGGCTTGCCAAACTGGCCATGGAATCCAGGAGTAGTGGTATACACCTATGATCCCAGCACTGGAGAAGTTGAAAACAGGAGGATCACTATGAGTGTGTAGTGAGACCCTGTGCTGAATAGAAGAGGAGGAGGAAGAGGAGGAGGAGGAAGGAGGAGGAGGAAGGAGGAGGAGGAGAAGGAAAAGGAGAAGGAAGAGGAGGGAAGGAGGAGGAAGAAGAAGAACAGGAAGAGGAGGAAGAGAAAGAGAAGGAAGATGGAGAGGGAGAGGGAGAAGGAGGAGGAGGAAGAGAAAGAAGAGGAAGAAGCAGAAGAAGAAGCAGAAGCAGAAGCAGAAGAAGGAGAAGGAGAAGGAGAAGGAGAAGGAGAAAAATTTGGAGAATATGAGAATAGTGTTCATGTGACCATGTGATTTGGAAGAAGAATTAATTGCCATGGCTCTCCTTCGAGTTCCTCCCACCTAATACAACTGCTCTTTTGCAGCCTACAGACC
>PVKN010029175.1:0-13059 GCA_004027915.1 Capromys pilorides
CAGCCCTGGTACACCGAGTGGGAGGAGTTGCAGGGGATTCTTTCTGTAGGGAATGAGAAGGCAGGGTCGGCCCGGAGAGTTCTGAGCCCTCGGAGGGAAACACTACCGAAAGAAAACACTAACATCCATAATAGCTCTGTGGCTGTTGGTTCATGACTTCTCCTTGTGGTTCCTAGTCACAGTGGGGTCTGTGGGCTTGGAGTAGAAGGGGCATTGCCCCAAGCAAGCCCCTCTGCTCCAAGTCTTCCCCGCAGCGGTGGGGTCAGCAAGATCGAGCACTTTCAGGTTCTTCAGCAAAGCTGGAGCAGCTCTCACCGTCTCTTAAGACAAATAATTGCTTTGACTAAAAGTGCTTCTTTCAGCCCTTGCCAGATAAACAAGCATCCTGCTTATATTTTAAGTTGAGAGAGGCAGTATAAAATTCTAGACATGAAAACACTAAAGACATCCACTTTTTTCTGTGGATAGAAGTTGTTATGTAATTGTTTTCTGGTTGAAATTTTATTTTTCAACTTAGAAATTTAAGACCACTTAATATTTGAGTAATTTTAGAGACTGAACATTTCAGGATCATTCTCTTAATCTTAAATCTAGATTTTTTTTCTAAATCCGTTTTTCAATTCTGTGTATTTTTGAGCCTTAAGTAATTTAAATTCAGATTTTTTTTTTTTATTTTTTTTTGTAATTTGGTATGAGGTCTTGCTACGCAGCTGAAACTCATAGGGATACTACTGTCACAGCCTCCCCAGCACTGGGATTACAGGTGTGCGCCACCGCACCCAGTTCTGGGGCTGGCACAGCATTCAGTACTGGGCATCGAACCTAGGTACTTTCGCTTGCCTTGCAGGTGCTTAAACTGCTGAGCTATCTCCCTAGCCCAAATTCAGAGTTCTTAAGATAATCTGTTGACTGCATTGGCAGGTGTTGTGCCACTGAGCTATGTGCCCGCACCCCCCTTTTGTGTACCAGGAATTGAACTCAGGGCCTCGTTCTTGCCAGGCATGTGGCCTGCATTGGACGGTAGCCTCTTTGCTTTCTGGTGAAGAGTATTTCTCGGATTACAGTGATACTGAGTTGATAGGATAGGCATAAGAATGTTACTGTATTCCAGAGGAGACTTTTAGGTTTAAAAAAAGTTCTGAGACCCCTACACAAGAGTATTTATTCTTTAATTCTGTCAAACTACAAGTCATGGTTAGGATTGTGGACTCCTCAAAATAACAGCTGTGGTACCAGAAATTTTTGGTCAGTGTCTGAAATAACCAGTACTTTTGACAACTAACTGGAAATGAAAAGCTACCACTGTCTTGATTTAAAAATAACTGAGTTTTTTGTTTGTTTTTTTTTTTAATTGGGTATTTCTGTGCCTGGTGGCGCACCCCTCTAATCCCAGCACTCTGAAGGCTGAGGCCGAGGGATCGCTGTGAGTTCAAGGCCAGCCTGCACTGCCTAAAGAGACCTTGACTCAGGAAAGCATGAATGAGGGAGTGAATGTTGGCTGTGTGTTTTCAACCCCGATTTATGTGTGGATGTGATGTCACTGACCTAAACTGCCCTTAACTGGACTCAAGGTAACAGCACCAAGGGCAGCTCCTTCAGCGTGGCACGCGATGGACGCAGGTAGTTGGCATAAGTCCGGACTTTGAAGAGTGTTGTCCCTTAGATCTAGGGAAAGGTAGGCTGCTTCGGAGTCTCTGGCCTGTGTGCCGTGGAAGGGTGGCTGGCTAATGTTAACCGAAGAGGCTGGGCCATCCGGCCGTCGTGCTGCCCTCTGGCTGGAGTGGTGATCTTCTCTGGAAGGTGGGCTCCGCTGTAGCTATGGTAACCGTGGGGCATGGAGGTCTGGCTGTACCTGCCCTTCAGCCTCCCACAGGGAATGTTCAACTTGCAGCTCAGTAGAGGCATTAGGTTTTGTGAAATTAATGGTTTTTAAAAATCACTGCGCATTTTGCCCTGGCAGGTACTGTGCTCAGTGACCCACGTTCTCTCTCTCAATCCTCCTGGTCCCTTGTGATACCAGTGTTTTGTAGATGGGGACAGAGAATCTCACAGGTGAAGCAGCTTGGGTAAGATACCCTGAGATAAATGGACTCAGCCGATGTAGAGGTCGGGCTCCTGACCCCTGTGCCTGGAAGGCTGAGGGGGTGGGATGGAGGCTGTGACCCCATCACGGAGCAGCCAGGCTGCGCAGCGTCTGTGCAGCATAGACCGCACACTGCGTCGCGTTGATCTTTTTTTCTTTCTTTGGTGTTTTGGAGAGAGGGTTTCACGGTACATGCTAGACTGGCATGGAACTCAAAAGGCTCCTCCCAGCCTCTGTAGTACTGAGATTACAGGCATACACCACCCCACACGGCTACACAGGCTTTTTTTTTTTTTTTTTTGAGACAGAGTCTCACTATGCATTTCGGGCTGGCCTTGTGCTCACTTTCGTAGCCCCCCAGGCTGGTCTCGAACTCACAGAGATCCTCCTGGCTCAACCTCCCAAATGCTGGGATTACAGGTGTGCGCCTGGCTCTGGGGCTGCACAGTGGGTGCCGGAGATCAAACTCGGGCCCCTGTGCTTGAAAGGTAGGTGTTTGTGCCGCTGAACTCTCTCTCTGGTCCCTGAATAGAACATTTTTATAGCAGTCCCAAAACAGTATCATACCCGTCTGCCTGTTGCTCTTTCTGTTGTCCAGTATCTAAGAAAGAAGCCGCGTGGATGCAGTTTTTACCACCCGTCCGCTTGCTTTCCCTGTGATTGTCAGTTGAAGCCAGGATTTAAGATCAAGATACCTTTACTGGAGTGGAGCTCATGTTGTATTTAGCAGGTCTTGGGGATTTTTTTGTTTTGTTTTGTTTTGAGACAGGGTCTTGCTGTGTAGCCCAGACTGGCCTGGAACCTGTGGTGAGCCTCCTGCCTCAGTCTCCCAAGTGCCAGGGTTACAGGCTTGCACAGCCATGCCCACTAACAGGTCCAGAGCCCGGTTTCTACAGTACTGACTAACTTGATGAGCCTCACAGTGACTAGTTTCAGAGATCTGTACAAGGAACAGGCTGAGCACAGCTACTGATGCCCGCCCGGGCTGTAGCGGCACCTGTTACCCGTGCAGACAGCTTGACCCAGCTGGCAGGGCTGCTGGCTGAACGAGCAGAAGCGTGTGGCTCACACTCCTGCAGGCTGCAGTGGGCAATCCTGAGGCCACCGGGACCGCTTCGGTCCATGGGCCATGTGACTCTGCTCTGTGGTTCTCACCCAGCTTCCTGTTACTTGCCCGCCTCTGGGGTTTCCCCGGGGTACCGCCTCGCACCCTCTGCCTTTAAGTTTATGCAGTGTGCCCCCTGCTGGTGTCACCACACTTGTGCCTGTGAAGCAGCCACAAGGGTTGTGAGCTTCCCTGATGACTCATAGTGACTTGATGATCTTTGAAAAGCCTCAGAGTTCAAGTAAGGTCACAGGAGCTTGGGAGTTCAGGGCCCGAGAGAGCTTGGCCGTCTTAAGAGCCTGCTTGGCAAGCACAAGGACCCAGGTTTGATCCTGGGTACTGCATGCTGGGCCGGCCCCGTGCCAAGCAAACCAATCAGAACTAGACGTGGTGGTGCACGCCTGCAGTCCCAGCGCTGGGGAGGCTGAGACAGGAGGATCACTATGAGTCCGAGCTGCATAGTGAGACTCTGTACCAAATAAATGTTGTGAAGAAAGAATCTGGAGGTCACAGTGTAACCTTTACACCATGCGTGGCCAGCTGTGTCACACACGCTTTCCCTGGCGGTGCCACCTTCCCAGCTGCACTGGCTGGAGTATTATACATAGTAGGGAACAGTTGCTGCCCAGAATAATCAAGATAATGAAATTCTACTGGGCTTTGAAATTGGAATCCCCTTCGACAGCCTAGGCTGCGGCAGGGTGGAAGCTGGCAGTGACAGAACTGACACGGCTGGCCTCCCTGTTCAGTCTTCTTCCTGTCTTGTGCTGAGTTGGACTCCATAAGGCAGGGCCTTAGGAGGAAAAAGCCAGTGTCAACGGCCCGGACCTGTGCGGCTGACTCTGGCAGGTTCCTGGCCTCCCGTCCCCACCATGGCGCTGCAGGTGCAGCCCCGAGGTGCCCTGAGGTGCCGGGCTCCCGGGGTGGGCCCTGCCTGGCCCTGCTCTGTGCGCTTCGCCCCTGCCGTTCTCTGCCTCTGTACTGCAGCTTTGAAGCACCCCATGCCCATGTTTTGTGAGGTCCGATTGGGTCCCAGGAAGCAAGAACCTTTGCTGTCGGTGGAGTGTGGGGTCTCGAGCTGTGTTCCCATCTCCCAGGAGGCAAGCCCCAGCTTGGCCTGGGACCGCGCAAGGGCAGGAGGAACCTGTTCAGCTCCACACAGCAGGGCTACCGAGAGCCGCCCAGCACCCCAGAGGCCACGGCTAGCTCAGCAGCGTTCCCGTGCTAAGCTGCTCCCTGGCATGCAAAGGCTGGGGCTGCGGTCCCCCCCTAGGAGTTCTGGAGTTGTTCCTAAAGTGCCGGCACTGGGCCGGTGAGTGGGCCGGCGAGATGGTTCAGTGGTCTAAAGTGCCTGCTTAGGAAAGCTCAGGCAACTGTAGGGACTGGGGTTCGATCCCGGGCACCACATGCTGTGCCAGCCCCACCACCAGGGTAGGCTGAGCCAGCTATAAAATAAAGAAACAAGCAAACAAGCAAAGAAATAAAAAAAAAAAAAAAATCTAAGGTGCTGTCACTGAACAGCTAGGAGAGGGCGAAGACCAAGCCCAAGGCGTGGTGTCTTACGCAGAGGACAAATACCTGAGTTTGTATTCCAGGACAAGGGGGGTGGTCACAGGTAGGAGCTTGCCCCTGCTGCGCTGCTGCAGAGCACACATTTAAACGCACTGAAGCTCAGGGTAGGGCAGACCTCCGCGGCATTTCGTTGGTTGTGGTCCCTTGGCTGCCCTGGAGTTCCTTAGCGAAAGATCATCGGGTACAGCTTCCCAGTGTTGCCCAGTTGCGGGGGGGCCGGGTAGTGGGTGCCTGTGTGTGTGCGCGCGCGCGCGTGTATGCTTAAAGCAGCACTGTTTTGACTTGTATCAGAATTGCATTGAATTGTATCAGAATTCATTCAACAGCTTAAATGTGATTACTCCAATGCCAAAGTATTCTAAATATTTATGGAACATTCAGAATTAAGTAAGATTAATTTAAGTATGGTAGCTACTTGGCTAATTGTATTTGTCTATGTACTTTAGTGTAAAGGTGTTAATTCCCGTGGCCTTGTAAAAATCGGTGGAAGAGGCTACACTAGAGAGCTAAAGCGAGGGATGGGTAGGCATCTTGAGTATAGTAAAAGCCGATAGGCAGAGAAACAGCACTGTCAAAGCCAGCCTGTACAGTTGGGTCTTTCAGAAATAATTACCGAGGTATGGTGACACACCTGTAATTTCAGCTACTCAAGAGGCTGAGGCAGGAGAACCTTGAGTTCCAGGCCAGCCTGGACAGCTTAGTGAGCACCATTAGAAAATTTTTAAAAGTAGGGCCAGGGATATAGCTCAGTGGTATGGTGCCTGTCTGGCAAGTGCAATGTCCTGAGTTCAATTTCCAGTACCAAAAAGAAAAAAATACATATAACTTTAAAAGGATTAGGGGCAGAGAGTTTGTATGGCATGTACAAGGCCCTGGACTCAAGGCACAGAGGGAAGGCTGTGGAGAAGGAAGGATGGGGTGAGGGGTGGGGAAAGAAACCCAAATATTTGTGAACACTGGACAGCAGTATGGGAAGAAATCACTTGGCCCACGGCAGCAGCATGGTGCAGGGACCAGAGGACCCCTATGCTAACAGAGGAGGTGATGGCAGGCCTAGTGGTTGCTGGTGGGAATACACAGGCAACACAGGGAGCCCGTAACCTGAAAATAACTCAACTGTAAGTTTGAAAAACATGCACTGATGCACACAATATAGGCTTTCCCCCAAAAGAAAACATGCACTTGAATGAGAAAGTGTTTTACTACTAATTTGAGGGTTGTTGACGTGCTCATACCCATTCCTTTTATTGTGTATTTAATTTTATCACAGCAAAAATAAAAATTCAGGGGCCGGCGAGATGGTTCAGTGGTCTAAAGCGCCTGCTTAGGAGGGCTCAGGCAACTGCGGGGACTGCAGTTCGATCCCCGGCACCACATGCTGCGCCAGCGCCACCACCAGGGCAGGCTGAGCCAGCCACAAAATGAATAAATAAAGAAACAAATAAACACAACAAGCAAGCAAATAAATAAATAAAATTAAAAAAAAAAAAAAACAAATAAAAATTCAGTTTAATGTGGGAGTTGTTCAGTGTTTATTTTAAATCATCCCAAATAATTATCCCTGTAAAGCTGGCCTCTGGATTTTTAGTGCTCTCAGAAATATACCCTTCCCACCACTGAAAATTACTACCAGGACAAAATTTTGTCATGTTGGGGCTGGGGATTTGGCTCATGGTCTTCGGCACCAAAAACAAAAAATAAACCTCCCCTGAAAAACAATTCAACCAAAAAAAAAATGTAGTAAAATCAAAAAAGACCAAAAAGAAATAAGGCAACTATCATGTTATTCCATTTTCTAATCCATCCTGGGGAGCTGTTCTTAAGATTAACTTCCGCTGCCCACATGCTACTGGGAAGGGGTCAGGGTTAGAATCAGTCAGCTACAAACTGTCCTCAGAGTCCTTGAAATACGTGATAGAGAAGCTTAAACTTTAGAAACTTCCTAGACTCCTTAGGTTATTCATTCGATTAACAGATACTTGTTGAAGACATCTTAATATGGTAAAGTGTTCAGACACAGAGACACTGCCCTTGCACTGCAGGAATTGAGTCTTCTGAGTTTAATCGTTTTTATGTTTTCACAAAAATTCCTCACTTCATATGAAGTTGGTCTAGTGTCTGTCGAGTATCTTACTGGTCTGCAGTATTTTATTGCGCCGTAGTGCAGGGCTGCAGCGGACCGCCACGTCACCGTTCACGTGCTGTGTGTGCTGCTCTCCCTGGGTGACTGGAAGTCTCTGTACGTTGGGATCTTTTTTTTTGCACCATGGCACTAGTTTCAATATTTCTTGGCTTCCCTGCAGAGACTGTGTCTTCCAATAGTACAACCAAATCCAGCAATACCAGCAGCAGTGTGAAACCGACAACTTCGGGGAACATGGTCAACATCAGCGTGACAGCTACCACCATGAAATCCACGGTGACTTCTAAAATGGCAACTCCAGGAGTCTCAACCCGTCCAACTCCTGCCACCTCAAAGTCTACACCTAAAGCAACGAGCATTTCACAAAATGTGTCCCAGATGTCAACACCCATGATGACTACAACCCACCACGGTTTGGTGACATCACTAACAAGTATGTGTTGTAGCTGGCCTACTTTTTCTATGCTGCAAGTGTGTTGTTAAATGCCATGTGTAGGCCATTGTTCCATTCTGCAAAGATAAATGTGGAACCGGGGCCGGCAAGATGGTTCAGTGGTCTAAAGCACCTGCTTAGGAAAGCTCAGGCAACTGCAGGGACTGTGGTTCGATTCCCGGTACCACATGCTGTGCCAGCCCCACCACCAGGGCAGGCTGAGCCAGCCATAAATAAGTAAATAAAGAAACAAACAAACAGGCAAATAAATAAAATTAAAAAAAAAAAAGATAAATGTGGAACCATTTCTGTACCTAACTGTTCCCCATCCCCATGGCAGTGTTCTTTCACAGAAATCCAGAAACAGTCACTCACATCAGCTTTGCTGTTTTCTTCTGACCATAGCAACCACCCATTCTAAAGAGAGCAAAGGATCAAAGTTCGATACTGGCAGCTTTGTTGGTGGTATTGTGCTGACGCTGGGAGTGCTGTCAATTCTTTACATTGGATGCAAAATGTATTATTCGAGAAGAGGCATTCGGTATAGAACCATGTAAGTCTTTTATGTTTTTTCCTCTATATACTATTAGTGCGTATTGACGTTATAAAATAATTGAGTTGTAGCTGGGCGTGGTGACACACGCCTGTAATCCCAGCACTTGGGAGGCTGAGGCAGGGCAATTAGTGCAAGTTTGAGGCCAGCCTGGGCTACAAAAGTGAGCTCAAGGCCAGCCTGAACTGCATAGCGAGACCCTGTCTCAAAAAGACAAACAAATAAATAAAATAAAATAAAATAATTGAGTTGGGGGCCAGAGAGATAGCTCAGAGGCACAAGTGTCTGCCTGACAAGTGCAAGGTCCTGAGTTCAATCCCCAGTTCCGCAAAAAAATAAAATAACTGAGTTTTACTGTGGCATTTTCCCAGGTGTGCATGACCCAGTTTGGTTGTATCTCCCCTCCCCTGCCAAGGTCCTTTCCCTCTTGTCTGATCGCTTCCCATCTACTTGCATGCCACCCTTTTACTTCTCATCTTTTCCCCCAGCTTCCACATCCCAGGGTTACATAGAGTGGCTTACTTTGCTTAACACACTGATCTCCAGTTGGTCCATTTTCCTGCACGTGCCATGACTGCATTGTTCCTTATGGTATGGCTGAGTATCACTCCAGTGTAAACGTAGTTTCCATCACCCCACTGTACACCCCACACTTCCTTTTTTCTTAAGAACCTCGAACTCAGGACCTGACGCTTGCAGGCAGGCATGGTGCTGCTGAGCTATCTCCCCGGCCTTATCTCACATTTTCTTTTTTCATCTGCTTGTGCCACAGTCAACATGAAGTGTGCTGGTATTACAGTACAGGACGATATTCTGAGGCGTGGTACATCTAGGTCACGGGGTACTTGTTTCGGTTTTCTGAACAATTCCCATACCGATTCGCACAGTGTGTACTAATTCCCTCTCCCACTAAGAGGGTAGCTCCTCCCCCAGCCCCCTGAATCCCTCCGCAGCATTGTTTTTATTTGTATTTCTCTGAAGGCCAAAGATGTTGAACAGTTTTTCATATAATTGCTGGACATTATTTTGAAAATCATCTGTTCTGTTTGCCCATTTATTGATTGGATCACTGTGGCTGAATAGTACTTAAATTCTTTCAATTTTACAGTCTAGATAGTAAGCCCCTGTGAGAAGGTAGGTGGCAGAACAAACCCACTCCCGTTCTATAGTCTCTTCACTGTGTTCTTTCCTTGGCTGTGTGGAAGCTCTGTTCTGGGACAGAATCTCCTTTGCGGATCCTTGCAGCTGCACCCACAGTTACTGGAGCCCTGCTCAGCATGTTGCTGCCTCTTGTGAGTCTTAAAGTGTTCCCTTTCCGTGCACAGGCAGCAATCTCATTTTAGGTCTTATCAGGTCTTTGTCCTTTTTGAATTGAGTTTTACATACCTGAGAGAGGGCTCTGCTTTAGAACCATGTACATTTTGATCACTTCTGCACTACAGGGTCCCACTATGCAGCTCAGGCTGGTCTTGAACTTGAAACATCCTTCTGCCTCGGCCCCTACAGTGCTGGGATTACAGGCATGCGCCACACCTGGCCCCTGCACATTTTTAATTATGAAAAAGTAGCAGTAATGAGTGAATGCTATGAACAATACGCTTTATATAGTAAAACTTTTATTTATTTATTTATTTATTTGTTTGTTTGTTTGTTTGTTTGCTTGTTGTGTTTGTTTCTTTTTTTTTTATTTATTCATTTTGTGGCTGGCTTAGCCTGCCCTGGTGGTGGCGCTGGCGCAGCATGTGGTGTCGGGGATCGAACTGCAGTCCCCGCAGTTGCCTGAGCCCTCCTAAGCAGGCGCTTTAGACCACTGAACCATCTCGCCGGCCCCAGTAAAACTCTTTAGATGAGCTTCAACGAATTTCCATCTACAAATCAGGTTTTCCCTGCGTACAGTTATGTGGGTCTTACGGCTTTGGAGGTGTCACTCCCACCTTCCCTTGCTAAGAGTTTAGTATATTCTAATGGTTAAGGCTGCCACACTGAGCTGCACTCGGTCTCTCATCTGCTTCTTAGATGCTTGTCTGCCTCCCCCAGGCGGGAGCCAGAACCTGTAAAAGCCATCAGAAATGAAAGGGAAACAGCCAGCTGTCGGGTGTTACGTTGCACTTCACATGCACACCTCACTTAACCATCTTGCCTCCCTAGTCTGTCTAGCCAGCATCCATCTGCCTATCTAGGTGTCGGGCAGTAAACCTCAGGCAGATGTTCTACTGCTGAGCTGTAGTACACCCCAAGCCCCGTCCTCACGATTTTGTCATATGAGCCTTGGTCAAGTTGTGACAACAACCAACCCGAGACTGGATGCCTTAGAACAAATTTTTATTTCCTCACAGTTCTGGAGGCTGGAGTGCACCTCAGGTGCAGCTTTTTAGTTGTACTCCTCGTGTGCTAGCTCTCTGACCCCTTCCTAAAGGAGCTCTTGGGTGAGGATTTCACCCACAGTCCGCACCTACAAATAATCATGTTGGAATTAGAGTTTAAACATAGGACTTTTGGTTAAACACATTCATCCACTGCATTTCTATAAAATTTTGATAAGATGTGTAATACAATAGCTAACCATTTTCCAGAATCTGTTATGTGGGTTAATAACTGTCATACACATGTATGTCCCACATCGAGTTCTCACATCAAAATATTTGGGAAATGATAGGCTGAATAAAACAGGTTCCTCTAAGTTCTCTAAGGCTTTTTGTTCAGGTGAAATTATCTAAAGAAACTAGCACTGTGAACATATTGGTGTAGTGTATTCAAAGGATTTTCTGTTTTTTGACCCTTGAGATGATTTAGTACATACAAAAGCAAATCAGTCTTAGTACCTTAAAAGTTATTAACATATAATATGTACAGAACAAGAACGTGGAAATTTTTGAAATTTTCAACTCACTGACATAAGCCCTAAGTAAACATACTGTAAAGGAAATGGACTCTAGGTGTTTCACTCCAGTCGACACTTTATTTTCATATCAAAGTACTTAGGTGGTTAAAAAATGCATTTATAGGGGCCAGGGTAATAGCTCAGTAGAATAAGCATTTGCCTGGCAAGTGCAGGGTCCTGAGTTCAATCCCTGGTACTGCAAAACAAACAAAAAGCTTCCTAAAAATGCATTTATTCATGTCTACTTTCACCCTTTTGTGAGTTCTTTCATATTCTAAACTCTGAAAGGAGGATGCATTTTACAGTGTTAAGGGAGACAGCACTCTACAGGAATTAACTGGCTTTATTTGTCCTGCATTCTTTTAATTAGTTTAATTTTTGTGAACTCAGGCCCTTACTGAGCTATCTTCCCAGCCCCTTGTCCTGCATTCTTTTTAAAGCCAGTAATTTTTGGAAGCTATGAAAAAAAACCATGATGATCATCAGTATTAACCATTTGGCTGCTGCTATCTCGCTCTTCGCATTATGGAGTAACATAAAAAGAGCGCAGTAGTGCTCCGTAGCAGTCAAACGGTTAAAGAGCACTTCTAATTTTCGTTTATGTGGGACAATGGAATGAAATGGCTACAGATGGAACTTACAGCAGACACACGTAGTACGTGTGTATATATGTATTTTTTAAAGTATTTTAAGAGCATTTAACATGACATCAGCCCTCTTTAACAAATATTTAAGTATACATAAGTCTAGAAATTGTTAGTCTAGAAACTAATACGTCTTGCCTAAGTGACACATCTTAGCCACTGCCCACTCATTTGCTGTCTTTCCCAGACCGAGGCATGATTGGAATCTGGCTCTACTGGTCACCAGCAGGGTTCTCTACATTTCTGTAAATTCAGCCTCATGGTGCAAGGTATGGGAAAGTTGCTCAGGGCACATGCAGCCTTAGCTTTGATTCTTCTTCACCAGGTTCCCTAAGGAAGGAAAATGTGACTACTGTCACTGTGACGACTGCGAGATGACGACTGTGAAGTGTAACACCCAATACTTGTTGTTTTTGTTTTAAAGAGGTTCTGATAGCTTTAAAAGGGTTCTGATTGCCACCTGAGGAAGACATGCAAGCATCTAAGAAGCAGATAAGAGATCTGAGTACAGCCCATTAACCATTGGGATTTACCAGACCCTAAGGAAACCTGAGCAATGACTTTATTTTTTTTTTTTTTGAGACAGGCTCACTATGCAGTTCGGGCTGGCCTCGAACTCACACCAATCCTCCTGCCTCAGCCTCCTAAGTGCTGGGATTATAGGTGTGCACCACCATGCCTGGCTAATTATTTTTGATTATGAAACTTGAAACTGTTCTAATGTTTCCCTGCAAATATAACATTTATTGTTTTAATGCAAATTTTTAATTTTTGTTATATTACAGCGATGAACATGATGCCATCATTTAAGGAAATCCAAGAACCAAGGAAAGAAGAAAGATTGATGCAGCTCTCTAATTTCGGTTTATTAGTTTAAAACAATATTCTTTTCTTAAAATAGTATAAATGGATCAGGTATATGATGTGTGATGTATTATATAAACTTGTGAAGATTCTTACCATTACTAAAGGCAAAAATTCTTTAAACATTTAAATGAATAGAGCTTACAATTTACACAGTGATCATGCTCACATTTAGCAAATACAAAGACAAGTTCCATCTTACGTTTCTGGTGGCATTGGTCACACAGCACCGATAACCAAAGCATCGCGGAGGGGCAGGAGCTATTATTGCAGCACTCGCGATTGAACTGCAGTGCTCTTCAGAGCTGGCTCTAACCTAATTACTAATCCCAGAGGAGAAGTTATGCAGCTGACCACACTGGGTCTGAAGCATAATTAAAGAAAGCATCCACATTTTTTTTTTTTTAAAGTATAGTATTTGGTCTAGAAACAGGATCTTGAATAAAGCCTCAAACAGTACTTGTGCTTTTCAGTAGTAAGAGACCTAGCAGAGCATTTGAAAAGCTTGTATTTTTTATTAACCTTTTAAGATTTCAATGTCGATGTTTCTTTTTCTATATAATTTAGGCAAACTGCAATGTTAAAAATGTTTTAAGGGTTCAGATATAAGACTGGCATAGGGAAAACTAGACATTAGTTTATGTGCTACTGTGAAACATCTTTCACTAGAAATTGCTTTTATTTCCTATTCACGTGTTAATTTTATATTTAGTGAATATTTTTTAAAGACATGTAGAGCTGCTTTCAATATCTAGAAATTTTTAATGGAATATAAAAACAC
>PVKN010029176.1:0-13054 GCA_004027915.1 Capromys pilorides
AGATTAAAAATTAGAACTAAATTTGTAGGTTCTGCATCATCAAGCTCAATCCACTCACACACTAAAAGATGATTAAGACGATTTTTACGTTATGCAAGTATACTGATGATGTAGAGATTTATTTTAATATCATTGTTTCATAAAAATAAAGGATAACAATGATTTACATGGCATTTGCATTGTATTAAGTGCCATAAATTATCTAGAGATAATTTAGAATTTGCAGGCCTATCTACCCAACCTAGATGCAAATATTCACTGGAATTCTGAAAAAGGACTGAAATGCTGAAAGCAATTTCCTGTAGTCACCTAAGGACACAGTACCAGATAGGTCACGTCTATTGTACAGTGACAACTCTTTTCAGTTCTCTGAGGGTGTACCATCTTCTGAATTGAAACCAGTCATCACGATTGTACTTCATCCCTAGTCGAAGGATGTGGAAGTGATTACCTTCACATAACACACAACTGTAAGGGGTCAGGTGCTATAGCCTGTGGAAGGAGAAATTTCCATGTAATTTTCTCAATACAAATGTATCTCTCTCTAGCTGTAAAGGAAAAGGAAATCATGTCTTCCAGAACCATGCTGCGATTATAAGACTGTGTCTCTGTGCTAAATGTGACCTCAGTGAGAACAGAGGGCAGAAATGGAAATAAGGTGGTGGTGTTTTCAGTTAAGGAATCAAATAATCTGTGAAAATATTCTACTCCCAGACTTCATGTATGTATTCTTAAAACCTTAAAAAAACAAAACAAACAAGCAAAAAACAAAGCCTTATATGAACACTCCTGCAACAGAAGGCATACAGGAGATATCCACTTTATTACTTTTTGTCCTTTAGTGACTATGTTAGGAGTGTGAATTTCCAATTTAAATTTCTATAAATAAAAGTATAAAAAAATTTCATATTAAGATATATTTACAAATTTTGATGAATTATTCTTTAAAGAAAGCAAGAGCCAATATGATTAAAGCTGATATTAAGGGACTGGGGGAATATTTGGGGGTCTAAGTGCCTGCCTGGGAAGTCCAAGGACTGGAGTTTGATCCCTGGTATTGCATGCCATACCAACCTCAAAACTGGATATGATGCCACACGCCTGTAATTGCAGCACTGGGGAGGCTGAGACAGGAGGATCACTATGAGTCTGAACTACATAGTGAGACCCTGTACCAAATAAATAAATAGATAGATAGATTAATTTAAAAAAAGTAAAACATATTGAAAAATATTTACTGAACATCATTAAGGACACATAATATGCCAATATTTTCATACATTAACTGAGCACCTGCCTGGTTTCTCATCTCTTACGTGTTTCCTGTGGCTTGGCATTTCCTAGTCTGTATTTTTCCTTCAGTACAAGATGAATGTTTGTGCATGTGAGGTGGTGTGCATGATGAGGTAGCATAAAGAAAAAGAAAACAAGAAAAACTTCATGGTGAAGATGGAAAATTTAAACTCAGTCTTTCGTTTTTTGGTGGGAACATTTAGAAGAGTTTAATGAAGATAGACCTAAAGTTATTTATTAAAAAATTAGAATATATATGTATATATATATATATATATATATATATATATATATCCAGGAATGAACATAAAAGTAACTAGTAATAAACTAAGAAATAAACATTACAACAAATACTGTGAAATTTATTTTACTTTGTTAAGTTCATCCTGTAACTGATACAGGTCTCTCTTTGGGAAGCACAACTGCCTTCAACAAAATAAACACATGGAAGATACAGATTATCTCATTATCTAGAGTCCACAGGGGTTTGAAATGTGAAGAACTCAAATATCAACCATTTGTCACTTAATGGAGCTTATTATCAATGATATTGTAGTTTGGATAAAGGTTGTGCCTGGCTCAAATGTGGCTTTTCTGAAGTTGAAGATCTTTTCCTTGCGCTAAGTATTCTTTTTCTAAAAAATGCATTTAGTACAGGATCTACAGAGTCTCACTGCACAAATCAGACTTGTAGTGATCCTCCTGTTTTCTGCCTCCCAAGTGCTGGGATTACAGGAGTGCGCCATCACGCCCAGTCTCAATCACCATCTCAGCACACCCTAGGGGTGGAGCTGGTACAGCATGCCAGGGATGGAATGGGGTCCCTTTGCTCTGCCTAAGCAGGTGCTTTAGTCTGCTGAGCTATCTGGCCAGCCAGTAGTCTTGATAAAAGCTAGATTTTGAAGAATTTGATTGGGCTGAAATAACCTCCTAGTGAGAGTAATAGCTTAAGTATGAAGGTCGGGAATCTGCCTACTATGTCTACTGTGCGCTCCTTTTTCACTGTGAATCCCTCCTCATGCAAATTATCTTTCATAATTAAAATGTTTTCAACAAAGACTCAATGAGGAGATGACTGGAAATGATCTGAGAGGTGCTTGAGAAGCAGTAACTACCACATAAACATCAGTTCCTTTCCATGTGCCAGTAATTTTATTATTATCTTGATAAAAGAGTAGATTCTGAAGCCACAGTTGAATACTCAGGCTGTGCTCCTGCTGGGAGATTTCAGTGAAGTCCCCAAGACTTTGCGATCTTAGATTTTGATTCTGTGCATTTGTGATTACAATATGTGCCTTTTAGGATTGTTATGAGTACAACTTAAATTAATAAAAGCAAAGAACTGAGCAGTTAAGTCCCCATTTCTATATGGCGAATACAACCTACTTTCACAGAAGACATATACATCTGCTCATAGTACCCAATTCTGCATATGAAGATGATCAGTAGATAAATATATGCCACAAAATTAATATACAAATTAGCAAGAAATTCACAACAATCAATATTGATATAAAATAAAGCAAAAATGTGCTGTATGAAAAAATAAAAATAGACAGATTATTGATTTCTAGAGCATTCACATTTAATGATTTTTCTCTGTAGGTCAGTGTGCCTATCTGAGTCTTTGAAAAATGAAACTATAAGATAGGGTTACTATGTACTTAAGATGCATTAAGTTCTAGATTATTATGAGTTATTATTATCTATTCCCTTTTTAATTTATTATATTTTCTAAAGAGAAAATATTTTCATTTTTCAGGATAAAAATTTTCTGCTAGTCCTACTGAAAAGTTATCTTGGACATGTAGTTCAGAAGTACCGTAAGACAACTGCTATGGTTGGGGAAGAGTCAATGTACATTAAAGTCAAGGGTCCAGGGCTCAGGAGCATCTTTTCACACAAGTACACAGTTGAGTCACAAAGTCGCTGAGACTTGTATCAGAGAATCTGGTAACTGGTGACTGTGTCCTGTAACCTCACATCCACTTACTGTACACTGTGGGGAACAGTTCCCAAAAGGTGTGCTCATTACTTTCATTCCCATAACCTTCTAGGGAACAGGAAATCTGCTGATAGCTAAATTTGGTGCTGGGCCAGGTTCCAGGTGTCATGGAATTCAATTCTAAATTTAGATTTCCTAATTTCCACTGAAATAACTTCTCTGGTACCTGTGGCCATGGGAGTCAATGACAAACCTAGAGGTATAAATACCTGTGCATGCAAAGGCTTCATCCTATTCCCCAGTCCTGATCCAGTGTGGAACCATGAAGACCTTGCTCCTCCTCATCTTCTTGGGCACTTCTGGTGAGTCTCTTCTTCAGTGGATTAATCTGCAAGTTGATATTCTGTATATGTGTCTCATTTTGGGGAAATCTCATGAATGTGGAATAGAAGCTCTGTTTTCAAGAAGCTTATAATGTTGAAATGCTGTATGTAGGAATGAACTTAAAGGATAATTAAATCTCCCTAGGAAGAGGAAAATTGTGTTGGCCAAGAGTGACTCAGAGTATAGGGCATGAGATAGCTGAGCATTTCTTTAATTTAAAGGTAAACGTCATTAAATATGGGAGAAAAAGTAGGGTCCACAAAAGAAGTGATTATTTTAAAATCTGTAAGAATTTAGCATTAACAATTGAAATTAAATGTTTCCCAATGAAAGACCAGGCATGTGTAAGCATGAGGTTGAACAATAAAAATCTGGCTATCTATAGAGTCTTCACCAGGTGGAATAATGTATGTTTTGTAAAAAAAAAAATCATCAGGAGCTACATAACCTGAAAACAGTGCAACAGTGCTAAGGATATATCTCTCCTGTGAGATCAAATGTCATCTAGTGATGAAGATACAAGAAGTGACAACACCATTTCTGATTCAAATATATGTTATAGTATGAAATTCTAACACTAAATTCCCCCAAATTTCTCACATACAAGTTCAATCTAAATATCTACATGTGTGGAAACTTATTTTCCAAAATATATTTTTAAAAAGTTGAAAGACAGTTTTCATATAAAAGTTTTACATATTTTGGAAGCTGAATAAAATCTTCACACATACATGGGTTTATTGTGCAAGTAAGACTGCAGTGATAATGTTAGAGAGAAAACAGGGATGATGGGAAAGATTGGGTAGGGGGAACATACGAGGTCCTATGAAATGATCGCATGAAAGTTTTGTGCCAGGACCAAATAAAGAAGTGAAGAAACTCAAAGTAAAATGTGCAGGTCCTTCTGGGACAGATTTTCAGGTTTCCTTTAAGTGTTTCTTTCCATTACCTCATGGAGAGGACTATGCTAGACAAAATCTTATCATCCAAATGTTACACATACAACATCAAAATTACAGGGAAACTCTGTATTTCCATACCTGTTAAGCAGGTTTTTTTGGGCAAACATCATTTATTGTTTTATTATCTGATGCTGGTGGTTACAAAAGTATGCACTATGACATATCTGATTATTGCAAGCTTGTGCAAGAGTTTACTAGTGTTTATACGTGTGTATGAGTGTGTGTGTGTGCTTTTACGTGCACCTTGTGCTAAATGGCAGAGAGGCAAATATAACACATTTAACAAACTTGAAGCACAAATTCAAATTCCAAATACTTATTAACAGTGACATGAAAAAACCATGAGATAATGTTATAGAATTAAATGTTCATGAACAATGTCTGAGAACTCCAAATTCCAGCACTAATGAACCAGGAAAATATCATCATCTCTTTATTAGGTAGCCTGCATAAAATTCATGGTGGTCCAAATGCTATGATGTTCTTCTAACCAGTTTCTCCAATTATCCCTGGCAGTTGCTCTCCCCTTTGATGAAGATGATAAGATCATTGGAGGCTACACTTGTACGAAGAACTCCCTCTCCTACCAGGTGTCACTGAACAGAGGCTCCCACATATGTTGGGGCTCCCTGATCACCGACCAGTGGGTGGTGACTGCGGCTCACTGCTATAAGCCGTGAGTGATCAACAGTCACACTCTAGCTGTGAAGGTCAACTAACTCTCCAGCCCAGTAAGCACAACCAGGGTGAAGGACAAAGCTGCGTTTGAACCATAATGCACACAGGTCCTGAAAAGTCTGTTTTTTTCTAAAGAATTCTATGATCAATTTAGGGACATTTACTTTGATTAGTAGTGTTAATACCCATCCCCAACTCTTCATGGCATAAGACACTAAATACTCAGAAGAAGAAAAAAAATGGTTTAAAAATATCCCTGGAAATACTTTTAGAAGAAATATATGCATAGTCTAGTCACTGATGCTTAACAGGAAAGATAACCCTGTGTAGATAATAAAATTCATTATGTTTCCAGAACAAGGTTAAATACAAGCTTAAGTCACTCTGTTCTCTTCAAATTTCCTGTTATTTATGACTCTTCCTCATTATTCCTTTAAAAGAGGACATTCATTCCAAATGAAAATTGGCCATGGTTGCTCTATCACCACCAACCCACATTTCAAGACCAACAATTTGAAAAGTGTCTTTGGGTTCCACTTTCTAAATCTTGCCATTTTACTGTGTTGCTGAGTTATAAGTCTGTATGAGGCAGTGGTGATTCTCTGGTCTCTACCCTGTGAAGAAATGTCCAAAGCTAGTGGAACTGCACAATTATTGGAATGAGCCAATACTTGCACATAATTTCATTTTTTTGTATTTATGATTGATGATTGGGGTGAGGGGATGAAGCTAATGTTGGACACTTAGGATATTTTAATCCTTCCATACAGTAATGTGAGAATCCAGGTGCGTCTGGGGGAACATGACATTGACGTCATTGAAGGGAATGAACAATTCATTGATGTACAGAAGATCATTGTCCACCCTAATTACGTATCCGAGGATAGCATTGTCAATGGGGTAACCCAGCTGAAGTTTAACAATGACATCATGCTACTTAAACTGAAGAAAGCTGCCAGCCTCAACTCCCAAGTGTCCACTATCTCTCTTCCCACATCCTGTTCATCTGCGGGAACACAGTGCCTGGTGTCTGGCTGGGCAACACGGTGACCACTGGCAGTAAGTGTAACCTGGAAAATATAAGTGTGAACACAATAGAGAGGCAAGGTCCTGTGAGAACAGATGATTCCAAATCCCCACTCCTGGCAAGAACCACAGGAACTAAAGTTGAATTTGGATGAATTGTGAAAATATACAACCTCAAAATGCGTTAAAGAAATGGATCCACGTATCCCTGTGAAGAGAAGGCAATAGGAGCAACATAAAAGAGCTAGGAAGATATGGAGGTACACGGCTGAGGTGGGGTTAGTGATGTCCAGAGTGCTGGAGCTGTGATAAGGAGAATCAAAGACAAGCAACAAGGTGATCCCAGAAGTGTGCTTGTGCTCCTGCTCACATCACCATGTTTGAGATATTGGCTGATGCTATTAGTAGTCAGGGAAGAACAAGCTGTTGATTAGCATTATCCAAACTTCTCTTAAATTTGGACTCATTGAAGGCCACCTCGAAGTGTGGGGCTTTTTTGTGAGACATAAGAGCTGCTGGGGAATGAGGCCTGTGGCACCTGTTGTGGAGTCTTTCAGTAATGGTGACTCATAATTTTCTATTTTCACTTTTGCATTCAACAGGTAAGTACCCTTCCCTTCTCTAGTGTCTGGATGCTCCTGTCCTGTCTGATGCTTCGTGTCACAATTCCTACCCAAACCGCATCACTAACAACATGCTCTGCCTGGGCTTCCTGGAGGGCGGAAAGGACTCTTGCCAGGTGATCTTGTGTTTCTGCCCTATGTCTTTCAGTTTTGCTCTTCTCCAACATCGTTATTCTTTTTCATAGTTCAGGGAAACTGAAAAATGTCCCTGAGGTCTCAGAGACTGACTCTGGTAGCATAACCATTGCATTAGATCAGTTATACTTTTTGAAAACACTGATGCTCTCTTCCTTATATTGACAAAATCAACAAATTCAAGGTTAAGAGAAAAGGACTCCAAGGGTTTAGTAATGTGAAAAGCATAACCAGAGAGCTTCCAAGGAGTTGGACCCTGGGCTGAACTCCTTGTGAAAGCATCAGAAGTAGAAAAGTAGAAGTCAGTCTCTGTAGGATGCCCCTATCTCTGGAATACCTGACACCTTGAAGAAGGAAGTAGGTCATCTGAAAGGAGCAAGAAGTGCTGTTCCACGAGAAAACGACTCAAGTTTCATTGCTGGGCAGGGGAGGTTCTTGTGGTAAGACCAGCCACCTTAACAAATTGGCCAAAGGGCAATAGAAGCACAACTAGAAGACTGTACTCCCAAGTGAGCATGAACATGAGCTTTAATTGAGCTTCTCTTTGGCAGGGTGACTCTGGTGGACCTGTGGTGTGCAATGGAGAGCTCCAGGATGTGGTCTCCTGGGGCGCGGGCTGTGCTCTGAGAGGCAAACCTGGGGTCTACACCAAGGTGTGCAACTACGTGAGCTGGATTCAGGAGACCATCGCTGCCAACTGAGTCCTTTGGTGCTTCACAGCCCTTCCCCTAGCAGTCAGATTTACCTTCCTCTGTACCTGAAGTCCTTTCCTAAATAAAGTCTATTTTCTGCATCAGATCTGAGCAAGAATGATACCTGCTTAGCAGTCATAGGCATTCCCCTGCACATTGGTTCTAAATAAAGAGGGAGACAGGAAGTGCAACTGGCTTATGAAGAGAAACAAAACTTTGTTGTTATCATTCATCCGACCTGACAAATATCATCTTAGTGATGACCTTCTGCAGATTCAGAGACATGGAGTGTATAAATGTGAATAAACCTTCTGTTCAACATCACGTTTGGTAGCCAAATCACTATTAGATACTCAAACAATTTAACAGGTCTTTCATATGATTTCATGTGAATGTACCTTTTTTTGCAATTTATTTAGTAGTGTCTCAGTGTCTCATGGCACAGATTGGACTTTTAGTGATCCTTCCCGGTTTTCAGCTTCCCAAGTGCTGGGATTACAGGCACGTGCTACCACGTCCAGTCTCAATTGCCATGTCAGCACTTCTCAGGGGTGGGATCGGCACGGCAAGACAGTGATGGAACCACCAGCCCCCCTGAGTCTGCCTAACTAGGCGCTTTAATCCGCTGGGTTATCTGTTGGGCCCTGAGAATGCATTTTTCACTCTGTTGTAGAACACAGTTTGCATATAACAATGGCACTGATGTGTATGATTTAACTTGCCCACACATGTTCACACAGATCTTCTTAAACCTGTGTTGAATCTCAAGCTGACCTAATCTACATAGCATTGCTTCTTCTGTGACAGAATGATCTCTGCTTCCCTTGGGCATCAGCTTTCTGAAGGTCTGTCATACTAGGTCAGAGAAAAAAAAATAGGTTTAAAAATTGTTCAATAGATCAGAGATTTCCTACATTTCCCAAGGTTTCACCAATGTGTGACTTTCATTTTCCCACAACACCTGCTCCAAGTTAAAATATTATTCTCAGAGCAGGGAAGAGTCGGGGCACCAATCTGTACCCTACTGCAGGCTCCTGATTCCCAGCCTCAGTTGGGTAGTCCTCTAATCAGTAGCTGACCCCCCAAAGTACATATGGAAATTAGCTTCCAGTCTGTTTTGAAACTTTCATTGTTATTTTTATATTTTTTTCAGTCCAAAATTTAAAAAACATAAGCAAGAAAGTGACATATCACCCTAGATAGCTAATAATTAGGACATGGCTCCAAATATGCTACCTGTCCTCTTTGGCCATTCTGGGAGAGTGCTCAAAACACACTGTAGTTTTCATGACACAATTTCATGGCTGTATACATCTTCCAGAACCTGATTTATAGAAGATCTTACCTAGAGTCGCTGCCTATATTTTGTACAAAACACATAGAGACCAATAATAGCCTCTGAGCATAGACACTCTGGAATACTTAGAGCAGGTTAGAAGGAACACATGCAGCCTGGGGGATGACATCAAGGGGTGCTGTCTCACACAGCTCCCACTGCTGTAACAGAAGTATCATGGGGTGAGTGGCCAAAAGAACACACATTTATTTCCTGTAGGATTCTGGAAGGTGTCATGGTCAAGGCGGAGGTCCCAAAAGATTATGTGTGGGGAAAGTGGGAACCTCATGTGTCCTAACATTGTGCTAGCTCTAGCTTCTTCCTCTTATGAACCCAATTAATCCCATCCTGGAGGTTCAGCGCTACATTTCAGTGTTTACATTCCTTTCCTCCACAACATTTCAACCAATATTAAGGATTTAATCTGTGAAGAGCAAGCAAAAATATGCGGTCCAAAACCATTGCCTCTGGAGAAGAGATCGAAAGAAATCCATGTGAACACCACCATCTTCCCATTAGGAGGCAGTGGGAGACAAGCAAGAAGAGAGAACCTATCAGGACCTAGGATTGCTTTATTATCTCTGGGATAAAGACAAAAGTTCTAGCCCTGCAAATATTTAAATACGTATCAGTGTTGGTTTCATTTCCTAGTAAGACAGACATTCTATGTGTATTAGTGGGTAATCTTTGTGTTCTTCAATAAGAAGTTTCACACCAAAACCCACAAAACATATCAGGACTCTCCCAAGAAACAAATGAGTTTAATATTTCCAACTTAGCACTGAGATTTTTTTGTACCTTACCCTATTCCCAACACCAATCCACAAACATCTTGCTGCAAAATTAATGTTCAGAGAAATAATGTGAGGTTTTCAACAACTGAGAGGTGAGGGCAGCTGTGCAAAAGATCAGTGAGAGAGGGAACATTCCAATTGTACTAATGTTTCCAGATTGTTTCTTTGGAAGACATCTTCAAGTCATTTTCAGTCTCTCGCATGTTTCAGTCTCTTCATTGTTTCAAAAATCACTCACCACAATGTGTAAGTAGCTTTAGAGCAGAAATCATTTTGGCTCATTATCCTACTAACATAAGACTTGGAAATTTATCTTTCTAAAATAATCTCTCAAAGGTAAAGGGAAAATGTACAAATAAGAAGACATTCTGTTGCCAGTGTGTCGATTCCATAAGTGCTTTAACTGCACATGTGGGAGCCTGGGCCATTTTTATGGATTGTGTGAATCACTATAATGCTCTTGCCTTCTTTCTGTCTCTGGCCCTGCTCTCACTGTAGACAGCCTTAACGTGGTGAGCAATACGTGAGATGGTAACATAGATCTGGGAGATGAGCTGAAGTGTTTCTTTCCATGTAGGGGTAGAGGTACATTTATAATTTATTGGAAGGGCCTCTCAGATAGCTTAGTGAATTTAAAGTACCTGCATAAGGCAGGCACAGGGACCAAAGTTTGATGCCTGATGTGCTGTGCCGGCCCCGCCCCTGGAATGCACTGAGATAGCAATGGAGACTGGGTGTGGTGGTGTGCACCTGTGATCCCAATGCTTGAGAGGTAGAAAAAAGGAGGATTTCTATGAGTTGGATCTGTGTAATGAGACCCTATACTAAATACATCAATAATAATAATGTATTATCGGAAACCTACCATCTCAAGATGATTAGCAGAGAACTGAATCATGCTTCTAAAGAGAGACATGTCCTCAATTCCATCCATTCAATGGGGAGTTGGATAGAATTTGATTGACTGTACTATAGATCAATTGTATAGCATACCAACGAAGCAAGAAGTGAGTGTCTTATTCTGAAATACACATGATCTTGATAGAGTGGGCTCTTGACTGCCTTTGGGAATTATTTTAGAAATTCTCCAACTATTCCAATAGCTTACATACATTGGAATGCTATTTGCCTATGTACTTTGTGTAGCCTCCTATGAATGCTAAATAACATCCAGACTACATATGGTACTAAAGGATGTAAATAGTGCTTATGCTCCATATTTTTATGTAACAGTGGGGGTAAAGGCCAATCTGATGTTCCCTACATGTGTGCTTATTTTCAATACCTGAGGTGATGCTGATTGGATTCCAAACAGCAGAACCCTCTGATAAGGGAAGTATGGTACAGCAGCAACAAAGATGCTGAGGGGTAGATTGTAAATGCAGCAGGGTGCGGCAGTGACTCCTGTATGAAGCGGTGACAGAGGGCTGCAAGGTCCCATGCAGACTGCGTGAATTACTCAGGCTGTATCTCAAGATGAAAAAAAAATCGTCAAGTTCAGGGGATGTAGCTCAGTACAAAATCCTGGATTTATTCTTTGGTACTGAAAAAAAAAATGGAAGCAATACACCAGAATAATAGAGAATAGTCATGTTTGAATATTTAAGTATGTCTATTGATGTTTACCTACCCAGAAACAAACCAAACAGGGCTTAATAACACAAGATTATGTATAGGCATAGATTATGTATAGTATATATAATATATAATATATATATATATATATATATATATATATATATACACACACACACACACACACACACACACACACACACACACGCACACACACATCTTGGCCTTGAAAAACTAAGATTGGGGATTATCCAAGTGACAGATTGACAGGCAAGATTCCATTCATTTATCCTACATCTTCCTCATTAAGAAATTATTGTGGGCCTATTATAGTCCCCACTCTGATGAATACAATAATGATACAATAGTGAAACCAACAAAGGAGGCCCTGCCCTCCACGTGTATCCCTCTAACTGGAAAATACAAAGAAAATAAAAGGAATAGAGCTGATCAGAGCTAATGTGCTGAGGCAAATCTGCCTGTATGAAGGCTTGGCTCACTGGGAAGTCTAAATCTACTGCTAGAAATGTAATAAAATATGTGAATGACCTGTCCAAACATAATGTAGGGCTGGCAAGATGGCTCAGTGGTCTTAAACACCTGCTTAGGTAAGCTTAGGCAACCACAGGGACCACAGTTCAATCCCCGGCACCACATGCTGTGCCAGCCCTACACCCAGAGCAGGCTGAGCATATATATATATATATATATATATATATATATATATATATATATACACTTTGAATATATATATATATATATATATATTCAAAAAACTAAAAAAAAGAAACATAACGTAAGTCAACATTACAAGTCCCAGTGAGGGCATGAGAAGATCATGGAATGGGTTAAATGTAAACAAATCCTTCATGATACAAGATGTGAGGTATGCTATGTTCTTACTGAACACAAGCTGATGTAAAGTGCTAATGTCACTGGAGTCAAATGTCCAGGCTGCCCATTGCTTGAAGAGTCCGAACTTCAGTTGAGAGTGCAGTCAGGAAAGAAGCGGATTTATTCATATCTAGCACAAAGTAGACAGAGCTCTCAATGCTCTATAGTGAGTTCCACCCAGGGAGCCAAGGACTTTGCTGGGAGGGACAGGAGGAACTGAGTGTGAGGTCAGTGCAAGCGTCTGGTCTCCATCTCTGAGAAGCATGTCCTTTCTTCTGCACTGACCTTAGCATCGCAGTAGATTTTGAACTCATGTGGGTAATTACTAAGGAACATTAGTGCATGGGTTAGCAAATATTCTCAGTTCTGTGAGTCTAAATATGAGTCCCTAACATCTCAAACAGACATGTTGGGCTTCCCCTCAGACAAAGAATGAGAGTGATAGAAGAGCAAAATGGAGACTAGAAACAAAGGGCAGGTTCAAGGCAGTTCCCTCTAATAACTGTCTCCTTACACCCACTCTTTCCACAGTTTGATGGATGTGAGGTGGCCACTATTCCAGCTTCTTCTTGGTGAACTTGGGAACAGATCAGACTGAGAGGGAAAGGAAGGAAAGGAAAAGGGAAGGGGTAGGGAGGGAAGGGAAAGGGAGGGAAGGGGAGGGAAAGGGAGGGAAGTAGAGGGAAAGGGAAGGAAAAGAAGGGAAGGGGAGGAGAC
>PVKN010029177.1:0-13042 GCA_004027915.1 Capromys pilorides
AATGTCCCTCTTTCAATTGACTGTATTTTATTGCAGGACAAATCTCTAGGAAAAGGAAAAGATTTTCTTAATTAGCTGGCAGATGTATAATTAGCATGATGCATGATAAATAGACTTTAGAGTTAATACTGTTGAACCTATAATGTTGTCTAACCTCTCATTTCTTTTAAAAAATATTTTATGTATTTGGTACAGAGTCTTGCCACGCAGCTTGGACTTGCAGTGGTCCTCCTGTCCCAGCCTCCTCAGCGCTGGGATTACAGGCGTGCGGCACCACGTCCGGTTTTGGCAGCCGGCACAGCACACTGGGGATCGCAGCTGGGTCCTTGAGCTCGCCAGGCAGGTGCTTAGACTGCAAGCCATCTCCCCAGCCCCTAATCTCTTGTTAATCTTTCCACTTGTATTTGAGCTTCCTGGAGGCCCTAGGTCTGCCTGCACGTCCACTAGCGTCTCTCTTTTATGATCTCCATGAATAAAACATGCAGCTGTAGAGCTAGGTGTGCCTTGGAGGTACCCTTCCTGACAGTGAGAGAAGTATTAGGTCACCGTGCGCAGCCTCAGTAAATCCAAGATTATGAGCTCAGAGTTCTAATCCCTGTCTGCAATTTCTAACAACAAAAGGCATGTTCTCACGTTCACATAGCTTCCTGGTTTCATTCTGTTTTTCTAAGACCGTTCAGTGCCAGCAGACGGAAGAGGCAGCCTTTCACATCACTAGAAAGGCCCTTGCTCCTCCGGTCCACGGACAGCTCTGAGATGACTTGCAACTGTGCTTGCGGTCCTGTGAACGGCTGTTCATCTGTTGCTTCATATTGCCTTGATGTTTTAGGAATGATACTCACAGCTCTGGACCCCATGGGCAAAGCATAAGCATCAAATTTTCCCCAGAAAAAAAAAAAAGAAAAGATAAGAAAAGTGCTGGGGAGGTAGCTCAGTGGAATAAGTGCTTGCCTGGCAAGCACAACGTCCTGAGTTTAATCCTTGGTACTGAAAAAAAAAAAAAAATTCACCCGAAGAACATGACATCTTGTGATTTCTAAACTGATACCACGCAACTACTTCTTCCTTGGCCACAGATAGGAAGGACTTTTCTTCTGTAATTAGTGAAGAGCGAGGGGTGCGCAGGTGGGAACCCCGAGCAGAGTGTGACTGCCTCCGGCTCTCCTGCCCTGAGATCCTTTCCTCCTCCTGGCAGCTTGGTTGCCTTGCTAATACTGTTCAGATAATTCGTCTGCCTCGTTCACTACTCAGCACTGCAGTGTTAGTAGAATTCAGATTAAATCACCTGAGCTTCCTGGCTGGCTGGAGCTACACACTTGGGTGGTTTCCGTGTCTTCTCCTGCAGTCAACGCTGTTTGTTCTACTCATCCAACTTTGTTGTGAAGGCACACAGTAAACACTTTCTGCCTTTCAGGCCACACATAGTGGCCTTTTCCATTTATGGAATTTAGGGATTTAATACCATCCTGAACATCTGGGCTAGATAAAGGCAGGCTGTGGACCCCATTAGGGCCACAGACCACGTGAGCCACGTGGATGGCAGAGACGCACTTACCAAGAAGGTGCGTGGCGTCACTCAGTGGCCAGCGCTGCTGGCGCTGCCCCTCTGCACGTGCTTCTTTCCCACCTGAATCTGCTCTTTACAATTTAAAACCTGAAAATGAGCAGGTGGCATCTGATCCCAGAGATGCGCTGAGAGCTACACACGCCTGCCACTGTGGTGCCACTGTGGTGCGACCGCTGGAAGAGACTGCGGAGACTGGCCTGGGCACCCTGCTCGTGTCAGGGCTGACTCATAACAACTCGTCCATAAACACGTGAACTAGCTAACTTACAGGTACTGCAGGGACAGCAGGCCTTCAAAGGCATCCTTTCGTAATTCAGTCAGGGAATTTTCACTGAGATTTCTGGAAGATGAAAAGTTTATTTCTAGATCAAATTTTGTGAAAAAGACAGAAAATGTACAGTAGTTAAAAAGAACAAGGAAATGAATTCTTTCATATTCTGGTGCCCAGAGTGTAAATTTGCAAATGCTTTTCAGGGAAATTAAAGTTTCTTATCTACAACAGTCATCACTACAACAACCGCATCTCTAGATCTCTAGCTCCAGAGTGACCTGCCAAGGCCCCAGCCAGGCACACAGGAAGCCCACCGCATCCCACAGGCAAGCATGAAAGCTGGACACATCCTGAACATCTGTCATGAGGGGATTATTACATCCGCCATGATGGATATGCCCTGTGGACTTTTTTTTTTTTTTTTGGTATTTTAGGGCAGGGTCTACCGGGTGCTCGGGGTCTCACTACTACATCGGACTCGTAGTGATCTACCTCTTTACAGTCTCCCAAGAGCTGGGACTACAGGTGCACACCACCAGGCCCAGTCTCAGTTGCAGGCCTCAGCAACTCTTCTTGCCCCCGCCCTGGCCCCTGTGCCTGCTGGCAGGCGCTTTAATCTGCTGAGCTATCCGGCCGGCCCCGCCCTGTGGAATATTATGCAGAAATGTGAATGCACGGGGTTAACCCTCAGCATACGGGAAGGAGACAGCCCTGAAGTGTGTGAAGGGAAAGACTGGAGCTGCAGAAAGCTCAGCCACGCGCTGGGCGCACCGTGCTGCCACGTGCAGGCGTGCATGGGGGCCTGCGGGAGGCGGGCCTGGGCGGGCCCCCAGCGGCCCAGCAGTGGCTGCAGCAGGTGGGGAGTCAGGCTCGCAGGGGGCGTCCCCTTTCCTGCTGTCTTGCTTTTACCCAGTAAGAACGTGATCATGTTTATTTGTCTAGCAGATGATAAACATGAATCGTTTCTTATTTCAAGGCGAACCCACAAGACTTATTTCCTTATTTTTTTGCTGTGATGCTGCGTATGGAACCCCCAACCCGACATGCCACCCCTGAACACTCGTGACATTTCCGCTTCACAGTAATTAGAGTTTCCAACTGTAGCGGTTGATTTGGGACATGGAGGCAGAAAACCTGTTTTCACAGGTACCAACATCAGAGTTCTGGACCAAACAGCTTACTGCAATGCAGATTTTCAGCCCCTCTACTCACAGTTTCTCAGCCCACTGGTATGTTGTCCAAGTATTCTTATCAAGGTAAAAAATGGAGTTTCCTTGGAAATTGCTGTAAAGAATAGGAAAGAAATGAATGGAATTATAAAAGGACCAAGGTCCCTGGAGGGGCTATTCAGACACAGACGGGAACACGGGCTTTGCCACGCCCCGCGCTACCAGGGTCCCAGTCTGGGGCCCGCTGGTACGACGAGGCTGCCCCACAGCAGCTGCTCTGGAGTCCTCGCTGTCTAAGCCCCGTGGCAGGCAGTGCCCGTTTAGCCCTTGCAGTGGTCGTGGCTGCCACTCACAGCCACGCCTCAGGCTCCCGGTACCTAGGCCACGTTCCTTCATGACTTGGTTCTCACCAAGGGTGGCACCTGTGGCCACGCCCTCCATAGCACTTACTGACACCCCTGCTCCCCACCACCTCCACCTTTGACATTGTTTTCCATTTTATTTCTTGTTTTCAGACAGAGTCTTGCTAACTAAATGGCCTGGGCCGATCCTGGGCCTGTAATCATCCTGCCTCAGCCTCCTGGCGTGCTCCAGTGACGGGCGTGCACCACCCGCCCCTCGCCCGCCCAGGCCTTTCCCTTCTATTCCTATCCGTATGCTTCATGTTCAGGAGACAGAGCTATCTTCCTATGGCTCCCACTGTGCTTAGCCCTGGCTGGGCACAAAGTGTGTGCCAATGTGCCAGTCCATGAATAAACATGAGCCTGGCATCCCTGTAGGACTCGGGTATAGCAGGCTGTGGTGTACAGGTGCCATCTGCTTACTTTCCTATTCAAAGTCTTGCCAGCCTAAGAAATGGCAGCTATCATAATTCCCATTTTACAGATGAGAAAACTGAGTCACAGAAGCCACTATCTGCCTGGGGTAATACAATAAACAGATAAAGCATTGGGTTCAAACAGTCTGGCTCCCCAGCCTGCCTTCTCTGCCTTCAGTGCTCTTTTCTCTCCCTCTGTGCTGAGGATGGAACCCAAGACCACGTGCATGCTGGGAGAGAGCCCTCCCTCTGGGAGAGACCATGCCCATGATCTACTCTTAATCTCTGAGTTCTGTCATCAGCAGTGGAGGGAGCTGTAAGGTGTGTGGAGAAAGCGGGAGAGCAAAGGCCAAGCGATGATGATGTGCTGGGCCTGAATCACAGCGGGGACAGTGGAGCGAAGGGCAGCCGTCCATGGCTGACTGGGAAAGGAGAGCAGGACGGGGATAAGGGAAAAGCGGGGTGTCCATCCACGTCACGTGGCTGGAGGGAGGCTGAGAGGAAGGGCGGCCTTGTCAGGCAGAGCAGCCGCAGAGGAGGCAGGGGACCTTACAAGATGGTGAAGGTGGTGTTGTGGGCCCCGGGCTCTAGGACAGGAACTTGTCTTAGCCTCTTCTCGGGGTCAAGGCCGGTGCACGACAGGGCCTCCTCTCGGCAAGAGCAGGACTCACATATGTCGGTGTGCCTCACGATACTCTGTTCCTTTAGCGGGGTGAGAGCCTTCATCTGGGAAGGCTGAGCGGTGACTCCAACCAGACTCTGATCCTGAGCTGGTACCTGGTCTGGGGGCAGCAGCGTTGCCCCAGGGTGCACTGAAGGAGAAACCGTAGACTCCCGCAGGACCACAGAGTGCGTGGCTCCTGTGGTGGGCACGGCAGTGGCTGTGTGATCCGTGTCTGAAGGTTGATGTGTGACACTGTGTGATGCTGAATGCTGAGCGGGCTCCTGAGCAGGGGCTGGAGCGTTGGTCTCAGGAGGCCCAGGAGATTGAGGTACAGTCTCCTCAGATGGTTTTGAAGGCTGAGAGGGGGTCTCTGAGATAATTGGAGGTGGCCCAACTTTTGTATTAGGTTGCGAAGTTCTAGCAAGTTCCAGGTCCGAAGGTCCAACTGTGGAAGCAGTCAGGTTTGGATGCTGAGTGGGCGCCAGATGAGGGGGTGGCAGCATCACCCCAGGGTACGTTGTAGGAGCTGTAGATTCCTGCAGGACCACAGACTGTGTGGCCTCTGTGGTGGGCGCTGCAGCCGTGGTCAGCTCCGGGCCTAAAGGTTGCCCTGTGATCGCAGCTGATGCCGGGTGCTGAGTAGGCTCTTGGCCTGGTGTTGGAACACTTGTCTCATGAGGGGCTGGAGTCTGCGTGGCAGCTGGGGCTGGGGACGGAGAGGCCGACTCCTGCACAGTCGGAGAAGCTCCAGCTCCTGCGGTCGGTGGCGGGGTTCCAGTAAGCTCTGGGCCCGAAAGTCCAGTCGTGCCTGGAATCGAGTTTTCATAGAGAACGGTCGGCTCGGGTTGCCTTGCAGAAAGATCTCTAGATTTCTCCTCTGCAGTGGTTTCTGGAGTGACAGTGACTCCCAGGTCCAAAGAATGAGATGTGACACTGGACAGTGGTGGCAGAACTTGATCCGGAGCTGAAGGTGGAACTGTCATCTCGTAAGGGGCTGGAGGGGGAGCCGCACTCTCAATGGGTGGCTCATGCAGATGCTGAGGGGGGTCCACGGCCTGTGTTGGAGAAAGTTCTACCTCCTCAAGCAGCTCTGGAGGTGGAGATGGGGCCGGCAGCGGCCCTGGCTGGGGTGTCCCTTCAGGGAGGTCTATAGGCTGAGGTGGCATCACCTGCTGAGCTGGGGAAGTTTCCATCTCCTTAGGTGACCCTAAAGGTGGGTCTGCAGCCTGCTGGGGGCCTGGAAATGGTCCTGTGTCCTCAGGTGGCACTGAAGGCTGGCCTGAAAATGTTATGCTTCCTGTCAATTTAAAAGCAACAGAGGATCTCCAAGGCCGGGTCGAGAGCTGATGCTGGTCTGACTCAAGTGCAGCTCCTGCCGTGGAGCTCAGGGGCAGAGCCAAGCTCTCCTGCTGGTGTGGAGAATGCTTCTCGGGGAGCTCTGCAGGCTGGGTGGGGACCCTGTCGGGGGATGGAGAAGGTGCGTCCTTCACAGCAGCACCAAGCTGCTCGCTTAGACTCTCCTCCTCATGGGTGAAAGGTCCAAACTGCTCAGGGGTCACTGAGGGCTGAGCAGGGGCCCCCTGTTCTCTTGAACTTTCAATTCCAACCCCATTAGCCACCTTTGGAGGCACGGCAGTGATGCTGTCCAGTGTCAGAGGCTGAATGCGATCATTAACTAAAGGAGGAACCGTTACCTGGGGATACTCTGGAGGCTGAGCTGTGACTTCATGAGGGAGCGCGGGGGGCAGAGGTGCAGCCTGCTCAGAGGTCTGCAGCTGTTCCTCCGGCGGGAAAGCTTCCAGCTCTTCAGAGGGCTCTGGAGGCAGAATGGGGGCCTCCTTCAAGGTGACGGGCCGGTTCATCTCATGCAGTGGAACTGAGTGTTGTACTGTGTCGTTCTGCTGGGTTGGGGAAGTGTCCACCTCTGCGGCGGGTTCTGGCGTTAGGGTGAGTTCTAGGTATGGCTGCGTCACTCTCAACCTAGGCGCCTGTGAATACTTAGCTTGGTGGTAACCTGGAGTTGAAGTTGTTACTTCTTGATGTGAAAAATTTTTGTCTATTTTCTCCGGAGGGGTCTCTGGAGCTTCTGGAGCTGTGTCTTCCTCAGGAAACCCTGTAGAGGATTCAACCTCTGTAGAAGGTTCAGCCTCTTCAGCCTGAGAAGGTTGAGCTGGCTGCTCCTGCTCAAGGGGAAGCTCGGCCACTCCAGGGAAACTGAGAGGCTGAGACAGGGCTTCCTGCTGGGCTAGAAAGGACTGGGCCTCCCCGGTAGGCTCTAAAGTCATGGTGACTTCCAAATCCACTGGCCCAATTGTCACATGTGACAAGTTACGATCAAGATCTGGAGCCTGGCCTGGAGGTCGAAGTGTTGCCTCCTGGAATGGAATTTCACCTGTACTCTCCAGAGGGGCCGCTGAAGCTTCTGGAGCTTTGTCCTCCTCAGGAAAGTTTACAGTAGTTGGAGCTACTGGCTGGTCTGTAGACAGTTCAGCCTCTTCAGCTTCTAGGTCCTGGCCTGGAGGTTGCAGTGTTACCCCCGGACGTGATTGAATTTCATCTGTGCTTTCCAGGGGGGCCTCTGGAGCTTCATCATCTTCCTGGACTGGAGGTCTAACTTGCAGTGGGGAGTTTTCAGTTTGATGTGGACCTTCCAGCTGGCTTTCGGAGGGTTCTACCTCCTCAGCAGCCTCAAAAGATTGAGTTGGGTGCTCCTGATGATGGGGAGAAGGGTAAGCCATTACAGGAGAGCCTAGAGTCTGGGATGGGGCCTCCTGGTAGGCTGGAGAAGATTGGATCTCCTCAGTGGGCTCTGAAGTTATGGTAACCTCCAAATCTACCGGCCTCACTGTCACATTGGACAAATTATGATCAGGAACTAGATTTTGACCTGAAGGTTGCGGGGTCACATCCTGAAGTGGAGGAACTTCACCTGCAGACTCCAGAGCGGCCTCTGCAGCGCCAGCATCTTCCCGTACTGGAGGGTTGACTTCCTCCGGAGGATTATCAGTCTGAAGCACAGATTCCATCTGGCTTCCTGAAGTTTCCATCTCCTCAGGAGCCTCAGAAGGTTGAGCTGGCTGCTCCTGATCGTAGTGAGAGGGTTCAACCTCCTCAAGAGAGTGGGAAGGCTGGGATGGGTTTTGGCCAGCAGAAGGTTCCGCCACCTCAGGACTCTGTGGAGGCAGGGCTGAGGCCTGCTGCTGGCTTGGCATGGGCTGGTCCTCCTCTCCCACCTGGTTGGTGACCGTAACCTCCATGGCCACGTTAACTGTGACAAATGGCGACTGTGAGGGAAGAGTTATGTTCCTGCACAGAGTTGGAGCCCTTCCTCCCTGGGGCATCAACAGCTGAGCCACACACTCCTCAGTAGCCGTCCTCGCGGGCTGGGCCTGGGCCTCCTGCTGGGTGGAAGGCTCCGCTTCCTTGGGGAGCTGTGGGAGCTGACCTGGGACTGCCTGCTGGGGCGAAGGGGACTGGACCTGGGCAGTCTCTGGGCGGACAGTCTGGGCCTCCAGCCGGAACTGAGAAGGTGCAGTTTGTCCAGGGGTCTCTGGAGGCTCCCCCGGGCTCTCCTGGGACTCCACGTCAAGGCCGTCACGGTCAGCTGTATCTGTCCCCGGGTCTGCATAGTCCTCCTGCGGGGTTGGTTGCTGAAGCTTAGGTTTCAGGAGCCGAGGTGGGGTGCCAACCTCCACCTTACCGATTTGCCTGTGCTGGGCCAGCGCTTTCTTGTTCAGGTGTGAAAGAAACTTCGCTGCTTTTGACCTTTGGCTGTCTAGAGCTGGAACAAGCATCCCCAGGGCTTGGAGCGCTGCAGGCTGACGTAGCCTGGCAGTCTGGATCTTCCTTCTGAGGCGGGGAGGCCTAGCTGGAGCTTGATTCTGGTCCCCATCTAGCATCAGAACCAGCTCTGGGAGGCCCTCTTGCCAGGGCAGCTTGGCACTCAGACTCTGATGTGGAGCAGCAAACTCATCTGGCTCTGGCGAGAGATGTCCAGCGAGCTTCTGAGGTGGAGACATCTTGGTGGGGCCTGAGGAATCCAGGTAATCAAAGTCCCCAAGGCCTGCCTGGGGAGTAAAGGCATTGAACAAATTGGGTGGGAGATCTGGACTGAGGGAAAAGGGCTCGTTTGGCCCCAGGGGTTCAGAATTCAGCTGGACTGGGTGTGGGGCCGAGTCTGGCTGTGGAGCAGCTGGTTCCAGCAGCCACAAGTGTAGCCACCACACCAGCAACCGTGCAGGCCAGGAGTGCAGCAGAAACATGAGAGGGCAAGGTTCAGTCACAGAGATCTCGGCCAGCGCGGTGTTGATGCCAGGGCTGCTAGAACCTTCTGACAGCCCCCCGTGTGGCGAGTGCCTTGGTAACTATGCACACCCACATTCTGCCATGCCCCGCTCTTATGACATCATCCTTTAGGAGACCTTTCTTAGCGCTTGCCCAGCAACGACCAGGCCTGACTCCTTTTCCCTTACAAAGTGACAGTGGCCTTTTCCCTTACAAAGTGACAGTGGCCTTTCCCCTAGGGCCACTTCCCCCATAGCAACGCAGGATGTGTGACTGTCTTGGAGTCATGGTTTTGGGCCTCCAGCAGGTGGTTTGGGGGGGCAGAGGTTCCCACTGAGGTCAAGGCTGGGTCTTGGTATGCTAAGACATGCTGGTCCAGCCCTGCAACTGGAGCTCTTCCTCCTTCATGCTGAAACTCCAGAGTTTTCCCTTCCTTGGCTGCACTGTTTCCAAGCAAAACAACCGCCCTCCCAAATCGGGCCCAGTTAGGAGGGCTGAGGAGCACACACGAGGAAGCGCTGTGCTCCCCAGCGTCGCTGTTTGCTCTGAACGCAGTCAGGGGCTCCTGGCTTCACACTTCACTCCTCTTTGCCAGACTAGAGCGCCCAGACTCCGTGAGGGCTCCACAGTTTCTACCGGAGGGCTCTGGGTGGTGGCACTGCAACCTGCGTGACAGGGTCTGAGTCAGCGCCCAAGTGTGGGAGCACGGCCCCGCCCACCAGGGCTCGGTCCAGACAGCGCCGCTTAGCAGAAGCCTCCAGCGTGTACCCGAGCAGAGGACACTGAGGACCCGAGTCTCCAGGTTGGACGCTTCTCTGTCAACACTACTCCAAACCTGCTTCTTTCACAGCTTTTATTTTATGGGAAAAAGTAAAACAAACTTCATAACAAAATAACAAGAGAGTAACACTAGCTAATACATTGCATATTGTTATCTTTAGTTACTCAGAGTACAAAGTATGGGCATTAAAAAATCTCCACGAACCTTCCTTTTCAATAAACTAAGAGACACTAGTGAACTAACTTGCACTTTGGTTAGTTTTTATCTCCCTACCTTTCCCCTTTTCCCTAACTTTGTTCCTTTTTCCTTTTGAACAATTTCTTCCTATTTCAAAATATCTATTGTATGGTACCACTAAAAAAACTCTAAACACAATATCTATTGTTTGTTTATTTTTTTATTTATTGTCTTTCTAAGATAGGCTCTCCCTATGCAGCTCTCCTGGCCTTGAGCTCACTTGGTAGCCCAGGGTAGTCTTGAACTTGCAGCAATCCTCTGCCTCAGCCTCTGGAGTGCTGGGATGACAGGCATGTGCCTCCACGCTCAGCTGTGATTTTCTTCTTCCTTATTGTACATTTTATTGTATTTTACTCATTTTATTTATTTTTTTGTGGGACTGGGGTTTAGACTCACGATCTTGCACTTGTGCCACAGAGCTATCTCCCCAGTCCCTTGTACATTTTAAAGACAAGACTTCTTAATGTCTGATGTTGTCTTGGCTAGTCATATTTCAGCTGAACTCTCTCTCTCTCTCTCTATATATATATATATATACATATATATACATATATATATATATATATTTTTTTTTTTTTTTTCCATTATGGCCGGCTCAGCCTGCCCTGAGGGTGTTGCTGGCGCAGCATGTGGTGCTGGGGATCAAACCATGGTCCTTGAGGTTGTATAAGCTTTCCTAAGCAGGCGCTGTAGACCGCTGAGCCAACTTGCTGGCCCTGAACTGAAATTATTCTTTTACACAGAAAAAAAATTTCTAATGCTCTTACAGAAGGCAAAATATCCCATTAAGTTCCTATTGGCATGAAAAACATTTTTTGCCCCTCCTTTTTAAGTTTCCTAAATGTATTAAATAATGACTATTTTCTTTTAGAAATTACTCTGGCAACGTAGTCCATCATGAGAGGTTTATACACAGCTAGTTTACAGAAAGGCTCTTCAGCACGTTACATTCCAGGTACAGGGAGAAGCTGAGAGCTTCTCGCACCATATGGAAAGGCAGCACTGTGTTCAAAGCTATGGCACAGCTGCACTGAAGGCTGTGGTTACTCTGATCCCCGGGATGGTGCCCATGGGGATTTCAGGGACTTCCCTGGCCCCTTGAGAGAAGCCCAGCCCCTCCCCCAGGGTCCATGAGTGGAGGAGCATCGGAGAGGCCTCAGTTCTGTTTTCCAAACTTAAAGCTTGGGGTCAGGGCCCAGGGCGGGATGGAGACCACCATGAAGCAGCCCTGGCAGGACCAATGGGCTTTGCATGTTTAATTATGAGCCTGTCCAAAGCCTAGGCCACTCTAAACATGGATGTCAGTGGACCTCTGTGAGTCACTGATCCCTACTTCATCCCTGTGGATGAAGCCGGAAAACCTCAAAGGGCAAGATAAGGACACCTGGCTCCAGCCTCAGCTGAACAAAGACTGTAGACTCAGGCACCTCGCCATCGGTGCATGAACTTAGCACCTTAACTGGAGAAGTCCTTGAGAGGGTCTGCCCTTCCAGAGTACTCCCCTCCTTGTTCGGATAACTAAATAGGGGCCACCCAGAGAAGGTCTTGTCCTGGTCCCAAGAGAATCTCGATTCTGTGCGAGGACTCTGGCCCTCCTGGAGCCCTGAAGTCCTTCCACTTGCCTCTCGTATTTATTTAGCCTTTGCCATACGCTCGTTTGGGAAATTCCGGGCCTGATCAGTCTGAAACAACTAAGGGATATTATTAATCCGATAGGGTGGGACTGTGGGGAAAAATCTCAAAAAGTCCCTGTACCAACAGCACTTTCCTGAGCTATGTCTGCAATCCTCCAAATCCTGCTGGCTAAGCTTTTAGTTTCTTCTGTATGTTTATTTTTGTAATATGAAGCTTGGACTCGGGGTACCGCGCATGCAGCAAGTGCTCCACTTCTGAGCTTCATCCCCATCCTTATCTGCTACTGCTGATCCCCGCCCCCTCCCGGGATCAGGATTCGAGCTCACAACCCTGTACTTGCCAGGCAGGCACTTGGACCACGGAGCTATCTCCCCAGCCCCATGCTGTTTGTTTTGAATGTTGGGTCCACTGGCTACTTCCACACATCTGAATTGAATTCTGCTGTTCTACTTCACTTTTTTTTTGTATTTTAGGGAAGGGTCTACAGGTGTTCAGGGTCTCACCACTAGATCAGACTCACAGCGATTCTCCTGTTTACAGCCTCCCAAGAGCTGGGATTACAGGCCATGCGCCACCTTGTGCAGGCTCAATTGCTGTCTCAGTGTGTCCCAGGGGCAGGGCCAGCACGGCAGCCTTCGGAATTGAACCCCAGGCCCCTGCGCTCTGCTTCACTTTTGGCATCTGTGGTCTCCTCTCTGGATCGGTGCTTCACAGTTATTTACCATTCTCTGAAATGAAATAACAAGGATCAATTCAGATCTTTATTTATTCTGAAACTTTCTGCAAAGAGTGGTAACACCTAAGAGTCATTCTTTTGATTTCTAAATGCATTTTCCTAGAGATGTCCTTGTTTAAAAATCTGTATGAGCTGAGCACGGTAGAGCACACCTGTAAGCCTGCCACTTGGGAGGCTGAGGCAGGAAGATCATTGTGAGACCAGCCTGGGCTACAAAGTGAGCTCAAGGCCAGCCTGAACTGCAGAATGAGACCCTGTCTCAAAAAGAAAACAACAAGAAAATCTGTATGAAGTGTCAATTGTGTGTGCCTCAGAGAATTTTGTGGTCTTAACGATAGGAACTAGGGAGTGTTGACTTTGTGTCCAGTTACCCTACAGAATGTGGTTATTAAAATTAGAAGTCTTGGGGCCGGGAAGATAGCTCAGTGGAATAAGCACTTGTCTGGCAAGCACAGGGTCCTGAGTTCAATCCCCAGTACCGCAAAGAAAATAAAACAAACAAACAAACAAAACTAGAAGTCTTTTAGCGGAGTTTGGGGGTCTTCTGTATAGGGTATCATGTCATACCCAAGAAATAATTCAACTTTTCTCCCTATCTTTATTCCTTTTATTTATCTTGTCTGACTGCTCCAGTTAATCTTTCCAGAACTACACTGAATAAGAGTTGTGACAGTGAACAACCTTGTCCTGTTTCTGATTTTAGAATGAAAGCTTTCTGCTTTTGTCCATTTAGTATGGTGTTGGCTACTGGCCTGTGTCTTGTTACTTTTCTCTTGTTGCTGGGACAAAACACCCGACACCCAAAATTAAGACAAGAAAGGCTTCTTTAGCTCACAGTTAGTGGAGGTTTCAGTCCATATTCAGCTGGCTCCAAGGCAGAG
>PVKN010029178.1:0-13050 GCA_004027915.1 Capromys pilorides
GATGACACAATAGAGAGATTAAAAATAAAAATATTTCATTAAACTTTTCTATTTCACATTTGAGGGAAATGGGTCTGCCTTTGTACCCTGTCCTATTTTGTCTAAGCAAAGCCACAAGTTGGTTCTGGAGGATAATAATTACATCCTTCTATAATGTCTCAGGGAAACCAAGAGATACAGAACCAACCATGTTTGGCACAAGGCTCAAGATAATATGGTATGTTTGTAGACTTTAGTTTTGCCTCTCTGAAGAGAGGAGAGGTGTGTTTCCACTCAACATATGAGAAGCTCATTTCCTCAGGCTTATTTTATGCCCCTGTTTAATTCTTACAGATTAGGAAATAGGGGTCTAAGTTCATAGATGATAAATACTATGTGGCAGAAGTAGAATGTTTATGTTGTTCACTAGCAGGTTAGCACTTTAAGAGTCAAAACTATAAAAGATGCTAATAATTTGTGAAACTCTAGAATTTTACTTTCGGTTTTTATTCTGATCTCAAAAGTACAATAAGATTTAACAAAACTTTTCACCTTATCTTCAATGAAGGTGAGAATCATCACCTCCAACTAACAAAGTATCTAACCTTGTTTTTCAATAAACGTTCAAAAAATAAGAGAGTGCTCTCAATACTTTAGGAAATAAGTGTGTCTAGTCAGTACCAATGCTGCTCTGAAATACAGACACTTCATGATGCCAGCAGCCCAGGGCAATTTGTGGACTGTGGAGAGGGAAGCTAGGCCCAAGCCTAGACCCTTCTTTCAGCCTTTCGTGCATCACATTACCCTTCGGTATGACCTGGCCAGTTAGGTTCTTTTGGGGTCACTAGAATGCTGTTTGGTGCATTATAACTAAAAACTGGGTTCCCACATATGCTGAATTTTAGAAAGGTATAATGGGCAGGGTCTGTTTCAGTACAGAAGAACGAAGGCCCCCAGTCTTAGCTGGAAGGACTGTGGGATCCATCGTGTGTAGTCTGAGCGTGGCTCATCCAGAGGCAGAGCCTGAGCCTCGGGCCCGGGTCGCCACTCTCCCTGTGGTTTTCCCTTACCACTCGGGTGCCCAGGCTCTTGCCTCCTGTTATTCCTCCAGCTCTCCCTATGCCTTCAATTCTGTTTCTCATTGACTCGCTGTTTATTCTGTCAGCTCTTACTTCTAGTGATTCATTCAGTGAGATGTTCAAGGAAGTTCCTGCTTCCTGAGAATGACACTGTAAAGAGGCATTGTTAGGAGAGGCATTTAGCTGAGAGAGCAAAGAGGGTCCCTCTGTGGACATTTCTCCTGATCCTCTGCCCTCCCACCTCACTTCTGTCCTCCTCAACCTAGACCAAGTCCCTCATGTAATCTAAATTGCCATCATATGTCAGTGTACTTGTAGAATATCTCTCGCTGCAGCTGAATTAGGAAAGATAGCTCAACCATGAACATAGCTTTGTTCCTTTTTACATCTCTAGCATCTTAGATTAGGGAACATTGGTAAGGGCTCTAGTAAATATTTGATGAATGGCAAATTAAATTCCCATCACTTCGCATAAGAGCTCATCCAGAGCTTCTAGTTGGGTTTTTCTGGGCATTTATAAACTATAATTTGAAGGAGAAAAATTTAGTTGTCATAATTAAGCATAGTACAATTGAGTAATAGTCACGGAAGTGCAAAAAATGCAAAAATGAATGTAAGTTAGTCTTTTCCTTCATTAAGCCTACATTATTACATGGTATGACTGGGGAATAGAGCTCCAAGTTAAGTCACACTGTCATCTCTATTTTTCACAGGTACCCAGCTGGTCCAATGATAAAACACATGAGTGATTCCCTTAGAGAGAAGGACACTCCAGAGAGTCATTTATTTTATAATAATATCAGCTGGGGGCCGGCGAGATAGCTAGGCAGTCTGAAGCACCTGCTTAGGCAAGCTTAGGCAGGTGCACAGGGACAGCTGTTTCATCCCCAGCATGATGTGTGGTGCCAGCCCTGCCCCCAGGGCAGGCTGAGCTAGCCACAAAAGTAAATAAATAAAAAATAATATTGGCCATTCTTATATACTTGAGATCACCAAAGTGTATACCAAGTCAGAACACAACAGTTTTATTGTTTTCTAACCAAAAAAATCAAAATTAGCTGAATATTTAGATACATTCATTTCCTTTTGAAAGTTTTTCTTGTCCTGCCACTTATCAGAGATCATTTTGCTTAAAGGCAAACATGATTTGGTTTAACACATACAGTTGTCTGGGACAGATAGAACAGTCCTTTGCAAGATTTCTTGGCTTTCTTCACTCTTATTAGTAATTAAAAAGTTAACCTCATGGATACAAATGAAACTCACCACTACTGATTTTAGGAAAAGACTAGTTCTCTGCAAAGGTTTTATAAAGAGCCACGACTTTGAAAGTTTTATATTCTATTAGACAACAGGATACCCTTTCTTTTTTGCAAGTAATAATTGTTTATTTGCCATATGTCTTTCCTGTAATATTAATAATCATATATTTTTTAAAAGCAAGTGTTAGTTGTCTCTTTCATGTTTCGTTTGTTTCTTCAACTGCAGCTGTGGTTCATTTTCATTTACTAGCTCAGTGATTTTTGCAGTAAGATAAATTTCTTCTCATGCCTGCTAAGTTAATGAGAGAGCTGTTACATAGGTAAAGAGGGGAGAATTTACAGCTACAAAAATCATTAATTTTCCATAGTTGTGCCACCTATATTCTTCCTATCTGTGCTTTGGCTGTTGGTCCTGCTTCCCACATGTTTTAGCCTGCTTGTCTCTGGTTAAATTTCAGAGGCACAGCTGAAAACTGAATCTGAAAGTTACTGAGAACAGATGCTAATATTCATCTCAGCCTTCATATCAGGGTGGCTTTGAGCATTGAATGAAGATTTATGTCTCACAGGGCTTTGTGAATTGTCAATTATTGTGTTCAGTCAACATCTAAGAAGATGTACTGATGTTGGTAGCACCATTTTCCTAAGTGAAAGTTGATAGAAGACCAACAAGCCAGACTGCCATGAAGGCAAAGATGGAAAGAAGGAAAAGGGAAGAGAGGAAAGGTTTGAGAATCAAAAATAGGGATAAGCAAAAGAAGAGAGTAAACTATCAAGTGGGGGCCGCCTGTGCACATGGATGTATCAAGGTTCACCTCCTTTCCAACCTCAGAGCTGCGTGAGGTGACATACTGCCAATGGACAAGTATATTTTTTAAGATTTAAAAGAAAATGAACAAAGAAATTGCATACATATTTGCACCAAACTATGCTGGAATCTTATAGAGAAAATATAGGACAATAAACATTTTACTTTTATATTGTTTGGATGTGTTAGTGAGGAACACCATCTTTATACTGCTGTAATTTTTTCTTTTTTTTTTTTTTGTGGAACCAGGGATTGAACTCAGGCCCTTGTGCTTGCTTATTCCACTGAGCTATCTCCGCAGCCCAATATACTGCTGTAATTTTTAGTCACACATAAAAATTTTAAATACCTTTTTGTCTCTTTATTTAAAAAAATGCTCCTTTCCCATACGAAAAAAAAAAATCAAGGAGCTTGGACCTCCTTACATTTGTCTCTCGGACGTTTAAAGAAAGACGTGCTTCTGCATGTCCATGACCCAAGAACAATCCCTGAGGATTCTCCATGTGGGTATGTGGAGGGAGCAGCTGGAACCAGAAAGATGACCTCTCAAGGGACAGCTCCATCTTACCCCCAGGGGAAGGGTTAGGCTTGGCTATAGTGATGTGAGGAGGTGTGATTTGGAAACACAGAGAAACTCTAGTGGCAGCTCTGATATTGTATCACTCATATTTTAATGTTCACTACACAGAACATGGGAACATGCAGTGTTAATTAAGAACCTTGTAAAACTTCAAGATATCTAGTTGCTAAAGACTTTTCTTTCCAAAGTTCTTCCCCTAAGCCTCCCAAGTTCAGGCCCATCCAGAAGCTCTTGAAGCATAAAGAAGGTGGGCATGTGTTTTGATGACTAACAAATGGATTCAAGCAAATAAAAACTTAATGAAAATTAGTCTTAGGCCATAATAAATGAGAAGAACACATAGTTATCCAGATTTTTAATCTGTAAAACAACATACTTTTTCAAATTTAAGTGACAAAGTTATGGCTGACCACTTTTCATTGAACAAAGAGGGCAAGGAGAAGATGCTCGATGTTGTAAGAATGGGATAGAAAACAGTATTTACTACAGCAGAGGTCTACTTAGTGAAAGTTGGCTGTGAAGGCTGGAGAAAAAAACAAGTCAGAAAATCCAGAATGATTGGCTGCTTTATCCAGACCTTGGAATTTGCTTACAAACTTCACAGATTCCATGTCCTTTAGCTCTAAATCCTAACACTTTCTTGATAGTATAAATAAAAAAAAAAAAAATTAAAGCAGCAGTTTCTGTTTAGTGTAGTTTCATTTGTAACAAAAACAGCTCTACTCCTCTGTTTTCTGGAAATCCCCCCAAAGTGTGATGTGTTCCTATTCTACCCCCGTGCTTTGTGTGAATGTCAGCATAGACCTGCAGGGAACTGTTTAGGGCAAAGCAGAGTCCTGTGTGCAGGCTCACTTAGCCAGTGGACTCCTCCTAGCAGCAGCTGCCAGGTAGCCAAAGCAGCCTGATCACAACTTTCCATTATGGATTAAGCTGACTCTGCCAATCTCACTTTACTCAAGACACCAAACTGGATGCTTGCAAGACTAGTGCCTTGCAAATCTTTGAGATGCTTTTCTTATTATAGATGAAATATGAACATTGTGTTTAGGAACAGGATCCAACAAATGCCAAAGGTATTTATGTAAGTCATTCAGCTTTAGTACAACAGCCTCTTGAGGATAAAATCAAATCAGCTTTTTGTAATTTTGCCATTCTATTTCATTTGGTGTTTCATGCTTATTTGTATAATATGCTCACATCAAAATAAGCTGCTTTCTCAGAAATTTAATTAATATATAAGGAATCAAGATTGCCTTCAAAATAGTATAACACTTTGAAGTCAATCTTCTTAGGATTTCTATGTGGGCCAAAGAACTTACTTGAGCCAACTAAAGTATATTTATTTACTTTCAAGCACTTTTAAAACAATAGGTCATGCCAGAGATTAAGAAACAAATTTTGTTTTATTTTTGCTGATTTTTTAAACTTTTGAAAAAGGTAAAAACTTTGGCAAAATTTAGGTCTCAGTTGCTTGGCCTGGTAATGTCCCTATCTATTTAGCTTTTAAACTTTTCTTAACCTGATGTTTTTGAATTTGATTTTTGAATTTCATACATTTTTCTTTTTGCAGTAGGAGAGGGATCTAGAGATACATGGGGAGCTTACTAGTGAAAAATTTTTTGAGGTGGTAACTGTAGAAGCCAGCACCTGAGGGCTCAAGGGTAAGAACGGAAGCAACAACCTGATCGCTTGTGAGCCACTTCCCCTCCCCGACCCCTCCATCGTTGCTAGTTCTGCTTTGGGCGCTAGCTTACCTTGTAGAGACACAAATGTCCCAAAGGATGACATCTTCAGCTCTTATCTGTCATCAGTTAATACAGTTGTTAACATTTTGGTATGGATTCACAGAAAAACCCATGGTAGCTAACCAGTATTAATTTTAATCATTCTGAGTTACATTAATCAATGATTATGCAAATATAAAAATCAGGATTAAGACCCAACCCTTTCTTCCCCATATGTGGTTGGGGCAGATGAAAAATAGCAGTTACCTATCATATTGTCAGCACATTATTATGAGCTTAGTTTCTAGAGATGAAGACCTTAATCACAGCCCGCAGCTGGAGGCGATGTTCTACAAGGGCATATAGCCTCAGAGCCACAGGATGTGTGGATATTTTCAGAGAGGATAGCAGAGGGTCCAAAGGGCAAGGACCCATATGTATATGAGGGTTTGATATTATGTTTAATGTGGTTGGAGAAGAGATTGCTGTGTAGGGGGTGTTGAGAGATGAGCTGTGACACTAACCCAAGGGTGAGAGAGTACTACTGATGAATGGTACTGAAGATTGTCATCTGCTAACTAGTAACCTAGGTAAGAACCTAGGGGTTGAGCTAAGCAGGGCATTGTGGATGGAAAGAGGCAAGCACATGGGTAAGAGTGCCTCATACAGACCCAGTGGGACTCACCCACAGGAAAAGTCAGGGTGACTCCTGAGGGCCTACCTTGGTCACCTGGATGGATGGTGACACACTTTAACCAGGACACCATAGGTTTAAGGGGAAAGGTGAATTTGGTATTTTTGACCTCTTGAATTTAAGGATCTTAGCTCCATAGATAATAGGGAAGATGAGCTCTGAACTCAGAGATATTTGTATTATACTTAGGAAGCTTAGGTCCCAAACCAAAGAAACAAAGATATTTATGAGGCATGCAGAGAAAGTGGAATCATTTTTATGTGATACTAGACATAGCTCCTCTGAAGACGTATAGTCAAGCAACTCTCACATGAAGAGACTGGGAATATGTTGCCTTATGACAATGCAATTCAGGTATCAAAGTTTCCATTCCTGAATTTTTGAAAGTATGCTTTTCAAGATTTGTGCTTGGAGCCCCATCCAGTGCACAAAGATCTGTTGCACTATTTTCTTGGCAACATCCTGGAACAAAATATCACTCTCGTAAGTTATGCTAAAGAAACATCATTAAGCAAACATTTATTTAGTGCCAGCTCTGTCCAAACATGGCACCAGGCCCTGAGAATACAGAGATGAATGAGAAACAAAATTTATTGCTAGAAGCAAATACCCAGCCTGGTACAGAGCGCCTTTGATGTATCTGACAGATGCAATAAGGCTACAGGATGATGCAACCCTACCCCCAGGAGATAACTCTTTCCCAGGGCCCCTTGCCCAGGTACCTCTGTCTGCTGTGTCCTCACTCCAAATCATCTTTCTTTGCATAACTTTTCTTAGTTGTTTGTGATGATGTTCAAGGTCTGCAGAATGCTGAATAAAGAAGCCTAACAAAAATATAGCTTTAGATAGGTATCTTATTCCTGGTAATAGAAATGCTTTCAACAACTACATAAAATGTACAAGAATTTTATAATGCAAAAGGGAAAATGACTAATGATTTATATAAGCATTTAAAAAATTAAAGTATTTATAGATAGAATCTATAGATACAGTATTGGCTAGTAGTGGGGTATTTATTATCAGTATGTGGGTGCCAGGCCAACAAAGTTAGCTGTTTTTCAGTAACTTAATTTTTTGGTAGTGTTTTCAAGTACAGAAGCAAGGTAGACAGTGCTGAACATTTCCCTCAAGTGTGTTTGCATTTTCCACCAGTTCACATGCCTTTCCTTTTCCAGACTAAGGGCAGCAACTTAGGGGATACCTTTTGACCACATGGCAACTTTGTGAGTTGGTAGGAAATCAAGGTATAGAAAGATCACTAACTATGTGACAGATCTAGGCTGGGTCCCAGGCAGAATAACATCAGAACCCAACTCCTCACTTGTCTTGGGTTTGACAGGTGAGCCAAGAATTTTTTTCTTGACCTCATGTACTCTTCGTTAGATTCATGAATGGTCAGTATTATTTATCATAGACTTTATAGCATCAAACACTTCAACAACCACAGCTCTAACAAGCTGAACATAAACAGAAAATGTCAGATAGTATGGTTAATTCTTTATTTAAAAAAATCAAAAATGCAGGAGAGGGAGGGGAACTAGGGCACATGAACCCTAAAAGAGCTGAGCCTGAGCTTTGAAGAGTGCGGAAAGACTGGGCAATAAACAAATGGTGGCAAGAATGTCAGTCAGACAGAAGGCAGATCTCAAGCAGAGGTACAGTGGAACTTAACCATAGCCTACGTTCCTGCAAGAAGTGGAGTACTGTAACTGTTCCTCCAGGGGTGAACAGAATGCTCCCAGAAAAGTCACAAGGAGTGTTCTCAAATACCTGCTGTTCTAACCAGGACCGAATTAACATTTCCTTGAATGAGGCTCAGAATTTGTACTTGCAGAGTTTCCTAGGCTATCTTAGGTACACTAAAATTTGATAAGCGGATGTTGGCATATGATAGGGAAGAAGCTCTGGAAGCTTGGGAAGCTGCATTTTATATCATTGGCTTTGGGAAGTCTTTAAAAGGATTTGAGCAGGAAACCATCTGCCTTTGAGATGAATGGTCCGACTGCTTAGTTGGGGAGGTCATCAAATAGGGCCAAGCCTGGTTGGAAAGATTTTGAAAGACTTCACTCAAGGGGAGTGGCGGTAAAGAAATGGATAAAATTAGAAGGACTTGGTGGACTGGAAGTGATGGGTGAGGAACAGAAACAAGTCTAAGATGTGTGTCCACCATTGTAATGGCCCTATTTAGTTAGCAAAATAGGTTAATTCATTCTTAGAGTATGGGTGATTTATTTCAAACATATGAAACAAATGATGGGGGTGTGCTGGGTGTGAAGTAGGAAACTGGTCAGATTGTTGCAGAAAACCTGAACCTGAGTCTTTTGTGCTGACACAATGCTTCTTGTAGAAAGGGCTTAGCATGACATTTTATTTTTTCAGCTTCAGATTTGCTACAATCAGAAGGTGGTAGGTAGAAAAGGAAGGGGTCCTACTGTACACTGTTAAGAGCAAGATTATAGTTAGGGTCTTAAAAATTAAAAACTGTTTTGAAGTATCTGGGAGCATGACTTAAATATTGATCATTCTTGCCCATCTCTGAGGTACTGCTAAAGACCTAACATGCTTCATAGGGCCCAAGACCTGAAGGAGTAAAGGGAAGATCAGAGTGGTAGAGATGGTGTCTACAAATAGGAAAGGGGTTAAAATAAATAGTGCAAAGCATCCGCCAGCCCTGTGCTCTACGTCATTCCTTAAGGCTTCAAGACAATTTACATAATGTCAAATCAACTGGTCTTACAGTAGATTGACTGAATGAATACATGAACGGGCTTGCTCAGAAAGCAGTTCCCATGATTCCTCATTACTTATTCACACATGCTAGCAATGTTTTTGGCTTTTCATATTACAGTATGGACTTGACAATAAAAGCATTTTTAAAAGTTACTCTTCTAACTCTTCACTGGATTACAACTCATTGTTGGGATTACTGAAATCTGATTGTAGACTAAGCAGTTACTAGTATTTAATTCCACAAATAAAAACAAGGGAGGAAAAGGAAGGGAAAAGGAAAAAACGGAAATGAAGCTTTTGTAAATACAGAAGGGAAGAATGGTTGAAGGGAGGAATGGATAATGGGGAAAGAAGACTGGAGAGTAAGAAAAGCATATTCCAGAGTTTTCTTTCTTTATTCTTGCTTCCAAATCTTTAGTAATGTGTTAACTTTGTGATGTTAAAATACAGTTGCTAAATTTTATTGTTTAAAAGTTTTCTTTAAATTGCAGCTGCTATATTTGTCAGAGTTACAGAGCCTCTACTGCTTCCAATTATAAGATCTTGCAGAGATTTTAAGAGAAATAGAAGATATAAGCCAACAAAGGAAATTAAAAAACTCATACTCTTACCCCAAAACGGTGTCTGTGTGAGTGTGTGTGTGTGTGTGCACGTGTGCGCATGCACACATGTGTGGCTCTTAAGAAATGATGAGTAATAGCAAAAAGAAAAATGAGATGGCAGGAATTCAGGGTCTGTGGTGTAAATGATGCATCTCTGCCAGGTATATTTGGTCTAAAATGACTTCATAAAGAATCTGATCGTTGAGCCCCATTTTGAAGGGAAGCTAAGAGGTAATTTTCCAGAGAAGGGGTTGGAGGTGTTGCCAGGTGGGGGAGGAATAGCATATTTGATGACTCATAGCCTGAGGAGAAGGAAACAATCTGAAAGGCAGTGAAGATCCCCCTCTGCTCCTTATCTGTGGGTGATGTTGTCCTGTGGTCTGCTTGAGTGGATCTGGGTTTTAGAGTCATAGATTAATTTCTTGATGTTCTACCTTGATGTCCTGAATGACTCTCATGACCAGTAGAATGAGAAAACATGGTTCTCTCCCATGCAAACATCTCCCTCTTGCTTTCTTCCTACCATTGGGAAAAACATGCTCCAAAAATTTCGTAAGTGCATCAAGAGCTGTAATGGTGCCATTCCCGAAATATTTGAAAATTAATTCTGTGGTATATAGCAAAAAATTCTTTGAAAAGTAGGTAGGAGGCTAAGGACACTAGATATAGCCTTACAGTCAGATTTAGACTCGGGTGCTTCTCATCGTTTGAAAAGTCTTAACAAATGTGTTTATAAAAATGTGCTCAGAGCTCTTCTGGATTTTATGTGCACCCTGTCGGTGTGTATGATCCAAGACTCCCAGTGTTTTGCTTTGCGTGGTTGGAGAGCACAGCTGAGTCAAGGCAAGAGAACAGTTACATGGGGGGTGCCTGACTACTACAGGATCTTAAAACACTAATCAGGCATTCATGCAACTCATGGAAACCATTTCGGAGTTCCAAGGAAGTTAGTAATATGAGTAAAGCAATGTAAGATAAGAACAGTTTTATTTGCCATGTGCAAGGTGGATTGTGAGCAGCCGTGGTTGGGGCCAGAGAGAAGGCATCAAGGACAGGAATAAAGCAACCCAGGCAGAGACCTTAACTCTTGAAATTTAGTGATTTTTTTTTATCTTTATTTATTCTGTACAAGGTCTGGCTATGCAGCTCAGACTCATAGTAATCCTCCCTTCACAACTTCCCCAGCACTGGGATTATAGGTGTGCACAGCTCAGCAGTCTAAGTGTTTGCCTGGCAAGCACAAGGCCTTGGGTTCGATCCCTGGTACCACATGCCATGCCTCCATGCCAGCCAGTCACCATAACTCTTGAAATTTATAAAGGAAAATCTCACCACATATACCTGATTGTATACAAAAGAATTAAAGCTGTAAAGATGGGCAAACATTGCTAGAGTACATGTTAGCCAAGAGTACATGTGATATTATAAATAATGATGGAACATTTGGGGGAGAAAAATAATGAACCTTGCAATGCTTGGACACTTAAGGTGGAACAAGGCAGACATGGCATGAGATTCCTATAAAGAATAGTGTTGTGAAATCTTGAACTCCCTAAGAAATGAAAAAAATCAAAGATTCAGATTATGAATGTTGACATTTATAATAAACAATTGTGAGAAAAGTGAGTAGCGGGGGTTGGGGAAGAGGAATCGCTAAGGAAACAGCAAAGCCAGAAATTTTTTAAACTAAAGCAAGATGTCCAAAAAGGTTTGATTGTGGTTCAAGTATAATTCCATTGCATAATTCCACCTAAGTTAGTCAAATTAGCAAATCCATTTTATTTAAGGTATAATGAACAGAGTAGCTGTCGCGCTTTCCAGTCTGCTGTGTAGAAGTAGTCAGAGCTTTAATTAACTCTTCACGCTGCCTGTTCTCTAAGTCTGCATAAAAGAACAAAGCACTGGAACTTTTATTTCCCTTACAAAAGGCATTTTTCGCTTTTTATTAGTTCTTTGTGTGTAGAATAGAACAAGACGATGAGCGCATGGCCTACATGAAAATACTCATCTTGCCGGTGCAAGAGTGAAAACTTTGCAGTGATTAATTCACACACCTTACACTCTTTCAGGGCTGTGCAGAGAGGCCTCTTAACTCCATGGCACGGGTAGAATGAACAGTGAGTGGGGATTCTGCCAAGAGCACTTAAGTTCAGTTTAGGAGTGGAATGGTGGGGAGCTGGGATCTCTCTCGTGTTTATGTTCTGCAGTGCCATCTACATCTTTTCTTTCCTTGGTCCCTACTCAAACTCCTTATGGGTTTGCTCAGTTTGAGCTGCATTTGTGACTGGTAATAGAAAGATCCCATAGCCTGCAAGAGCTGTCAGGAGCAAGTTAGCCTTCATGAAGCTCCTTGTTGTTGGAAGGTCCCTGCCTCAGGGGATTCCAAACCCTCTAATTTTGATCAGTCCCCCCACTTAGGAAATAGGTGGGTGAGGGTACTTGATGAGGTGCAAGGGTTCTTATTGTGCAGACTAATTTCTACCCAGAAGATGCTAGTTGTATAATAACATGCTTGGGTCCACCAACCATCTGTCTTTCTTTTCTTTCTTATTTCTTTCTTTTCTGCGGTGCTGGAATCGAACCCAGGGCCTTGTGCATGCAGAGCAAGAGCTCTACCACTGAGCCATATCCCCAATATCCCTAGCCCATCCAACCAAACTTTTAAGATTCTGAAAGCAGTCATCTAAGAAAAGAAAATGTTTTTTACTAAAAGATAGAAATATAATTGTTTATATCATACTAGAAGTCTCTTCAGGTTTGAATTATTTTTGAAGACTCATGGATTGCTTTGAATCATACTTTATACTTTTGGTCTATATGAGGACTTTGAATTAGTTAGAGATAGAAAGTGTATTTTCAACCCATGAAGACTAGTTAAAAGTATTTCTCAGCTGCACTAAGTAGCTTGATTTAATCACTCCACAGTTTATACATACAGGAAAACACATTGTACATCATAAGTATGTGCAGCCTTTATTCATTACTCTTGTTCATGTATTTAGCACAGGGTTTACAGGGTCTCACTACACAGATCGGCCTCATATTGATCCTCCTATTTTAAGCCTCCCAAGCACTGGGATTACAGGTGTGCACCACCATGCCCAGTCTCAGTTGCTGTCTCAGTACACCCCAGGGGTGGAGCCGGCATGGCATGCCAAAGATCGAACTGGTCCCTGAACCTGTCTAAGTAGGTACTTTAGTCTACTGAGCTATTTGGCCAGCCTTGATCATTACTTCTTAATAGACCTGAAAAGGTAGAGGAAAAAAGGCCTTTCATTATAGGAAAAATGAAATTTTTAGGAAAGCTGATATATCTTTAGGCCATCCACCAGACAAATAATAAAGAACTTTAGGAACTTAAAATAAGCTGTGTTTTCCAAATCATCTCAAGACATGTTCAGAACATTTTTCTTTACTCCATCAACTATATCTTTGTGATTAACATAAAATTTTGCTCAATTAAGTATAAATATTTTTTTTACAAATTTAAGTACTAAAGTAATGACCTAAAAAAAGATTTTTTTAATTAAACACAATCGAAGAAAGCCTGATAACTCAGCAGGCTAAAGTGCCTGCTTAGGCAGAGTGCAGC
>PVKN010029179.1:0-13054 GCA_004027915.1 Capromys pilorides
CAACATGGTAGCAGCAAATTATGTAAGACAAACCTTAATGGACATGAAAATCTAATATCCAATACTACAATCTTAACAGGAGACTTTAGCATCCCCCTATCTGAAAAGGATAGGTCAAACAGACAAAAAATTAGCAAAGAAGAAGCAGACCTGAAAAAAATTTGTAAAAACTGGATTTAGTGGACATACACAGAGTATTCCACCCAACCCGTTCAGAATACACATTCTCTTCTGCTGCACATGGAACATTTTCTAAAATAGACCACATATTAGTCCACAGGTCATGCTTAAGTATATGAAAGAAAACAGAAATTATCTCATGAATATTATCTGAACACAGTGCAATGAATTTGGAAATAAATAGCCAAAGAAACCATAAGAACTCCAGAAATACATGGAAATTGAACAACACCCTTCTCAGCAACCAGTGGGTTACAGAAGAAACTAAACAAGTAATTAAACAATATCTAGAATTTAATGAAAATTCAAGCACAACCTACCAAAATTTATGGGATGCAATGAAAGCAGTTCTTAGAGGAAAATTTATAGCACTGAACTCAAACATTAGGAAAACAGAATGGAAACAAATAAATACTCTCATGCAGTGCCTAAGCCAACTAGATCATGAAGAGCAAACGAATCCAAAACCCAAAGACAGGAGGAAATTATACAGATAAGAGCCAAGATTAACTCAATTGAGATGAAGAAAATACAAAGAATTAATGAATCCAAAATCTGGTTCTTTGAAAGATTAAACAAAATTGATAAGCCCCTAGCTAATCTTATCAAAAAGACGAAAGAATGGACTCAAATTCAAGCAATAAGAAATGAAAAGGTTGAAATTACTACAGACCCAGCAGAGATTTAGAGGATCATTTATAGCTACGTTGAGAATCTTTACTCTCACAGAATTCAAGACACAGAAGAAATGAACAGATTCCTAGAAAAGTAAAAATTACCAAAACGGAATCAAGAAGATATAAGTACTCTCAGTAACGCAATAACAGGCAATGAAATACGAAATGCAATTAAAAGCCTTCTGACAAAGAAAAGCCCCGGCCCTGATGGATTCACCATTGAATTCTACAAGAAATTTATAAGACACATTATCCCAATATTCTTCAAATTCTTCAGTGAAATCGAAAAGGAAGCAATCCTTCCAAAATCATTCCTACAGGGAAGTATGACAATGATACCTAAGCCAGAGAGAGATGCAATTAAAAAAGAAAACTACAGGCCAATTTCTCTCATGGACATAGATGCAAAAATTCTCAATAAATCCTCACCAAGAGAATACAACAAATCATCAAGATTATACACCATGACCTGATAGGATTCATGCCAGGGATGCAAGGATGGTTCAACATATGCAAATCTATAAATGCAATACACTATATCAGTATAGCCAAACCCAAAAATCCCATGATTGTCTCAATGCAGAAAAGGCCTTTGACAAAGTTCAACATGCATTCATATTCAAAGTCCTACAGAAAATTGAAATAGAGGGCCTCTACTTCAACCTGATAAAAGCCATCTATGATAATCCAGCAGCTAACATACGTCTAAATGGGGAAAACTGAAATCTCAAATCTGGTACAAGACAAGGATGTCTTCTATCACCACTCCTATTCAACATAGTTTTGGAATCATTAGCTGCAGCCATTAGACAAGAGAGAGAAATAAAAGTAATAAGAATAGGTAAAGAAGAAATAATACTATCAGTATTTGCAGATGACATGATAATCTACTTGGAAGACCAAAAAACTCCACCAAGAAGCTACAAGAATTAATACACAAATTCAGTAGCATATCAGGTTGCAAAGTCAACACACAAAAGTCAATAGCATTCCTCTACACAGAAAACAAGAACACTGAGAGAGAAGTTAGAGAAGCAATACCTTTTATGATATCACTGAAGGAAATGAAATACCTAGGAATTATCCTATCTAAGGAAGTAAAAGACCTTTTCAATGAACATTACAGTACTCCAAAAAAAGAGATCCTAGAAGACCTCAGAAAATGGAAAGATATTCCCTGCCCCTGGAGAGGAAGAACCAACATTGCGAAGATGGCCATACTCCCTAAATTGTTATACATATTTAATGCAATTACTATCAAAATACCTCACAGACCTGGAGAAATCATTCCTAAAATTCATTTGGAACCAAAGAAGTCCCAGAATTGCAAAGACAATTCTGGGCAACAAAGGTAAGGCAGGAGGCATTACAATTTCTGACCTAAAGTTATACTATAAAGCTACAGTAATAAAATCAGCATGGTATTGGCAAAAAAATAGACCTGAGGATCAATGGAATAGATTAGAAGATGCAGAAGCTAATACAAACACACTCAGCCATCTTATCTTCAACAAAGTGGCCAAACACACTTAGTGGAAGAAAGATAGCCTCTTTAACAAATGGTACTGGAAAAATTGGCTCTCTAAGTGTCGAACACTAAAACTAGACCCACGTCTATCACCGTGCACTAAACTAAAGTCAAAATGGATTAAAGATCTAAATATTAAAAGAGAAACATTAAATCACCAGGAAGAGACAGTATGAAAAAAACTTAAAGACATTGTGGTAGGCAGAAATTCATGGACAAAAATCAAAATGCATGTTTAACCCTTGAATGCATCAATAAATGGGACCTCCTTCGGCTAAGATATTTTTGCACATCAAAAGAAATTATCAACAGAGTGAAAAGACAATCCATCAATTTTGAAAATATTTTAACTAATCAGTATTCAGACAAAGGTCTCCTATCTATAATTTATAAAGAACTAAAAACCATGAAGGTCCCAAAATTCAAAGACCCAATCCAGAAATGGGCATCCAAGATGAACACAAACTTCTCAGAGAAAGAAATTCAGCAAGTCTAAAAGTACAAGAAGAAATGCTCCACATCATTAGCCATCCATGAAATGCAAATTAAAACAACACTTAGATACCATCTCACCCCATAAAGAAATCAACCAGCAACAAATGTTGGAGAGTCTGTAGGGAAAAAGAAACAGTTCTCCTCTGCTGGTGGGAATGTGGACAGGTGCATCCATTATGGAAAGCACTGTGGAGGTTTCTTAAATAACTAGAACTTGAAATCCTATTCAATGTAGTTATCCCCCTACTGGGACTGTTCCCAGAAGAACTGAAAACTTCATGTAACAGCGATATCTGTGCACATATGTTTATAGCAGCCCAATGTGTAATAGCCAAATCTTGGAAACAACCAAAATTCCCATCATTTGAAGAATGTTGAAAAAGATGTGGTATTTTTATACAATGGAATATTATTCAGCTGTAAAGAATGATAAACTGGAAGACTTCATATATAAATGGATGTATATTGAACATATGCTCATAGATGAAATAAACCAGACCTACATGTGTAAATACCATATAGTCTCCCTAGTGTAAAAAATCTAAAGAAGAAATAAAAATCAAAAGGCATAACACAGCTGAATGGAAAGGAAATTCTTATGGATTAAACAACGAAGTGGCTGGAAGCAGAAAAGCGAGGAAACATAGCAGGAGTAAAATCATACACTTATGTACACAGGATGAATTCAATATTGGTGCTAGGAACCTTCAAAAGGTTTTTCTCATTGATGATAGCAGCGTGCACCACTGGAACTATGCTTGGAATACATGTTGTTCTGGTTTTTTAGATGTGTACTGCTTCCAATGTAAACTCAGTTACTGCTATACTATCTTTCAAATAAATGGTTGGTGAACAAAAAAGGGTATTAAGTGAGAATAAGAGAGTAGGCAAAATGCCACATGCTTGACAGGCTACAATTTTGTACATCCTTGGATTTTAAATGTCTGTATAAAAATGTGTAAATGCTTCTATCAAATTCTAAAGAGATTCATTAGAATATCAATGATTGACAGAAAATACCAATTGCAAAATAAGACTAAGATGTTTGATACTCAGAAAGCCAGTGAAGTTAAACTTAATTACCTATGTTATAGAGAAATAGTATCATGAAGCTTCTCTGATGAAGGGTTGAGAACGTAACTTAACAGACCAAAAACTGGAGAAAAAGAAGGATTATGAGGATAGCCAACATTTTGCTCTACAAATCACTGCACATGTTCCCAAAGTTAATCCTGAGGGGATTTGACCCTGGAAGATACAAAAGATGAATGATCTATTACACAGGTCTGTCTTTAACTTGCCCTTGATCACCCAGCAGCAAAGCTTAATTAGGAGGCATAGGATGCAGAACTAGATTAGTATGATGAGCTGTAAGACACTTACATCAATAGCCTGCCACATTGCCAGTTTCACCAGTAACCCACTACAATTATGGAACTTTGGACTATGTATACTATTACTCCCTCTTTGTACAAAGCGAAGATAAAAATTTTTTTTGTTTTTTGTTTTTTTTTTTGGTGTTTGTTTCTTTTTTTCCTCCCCTACTAATATAGATTACAAAATTTATCATGTCTACACCCTGTGCTCTGTATAACTACTATGAGGACAACAATATTCAATGTATCAGTTATTATGAATGCACTACTAATGTGTTTTGAAACTATCATATTGTTATTTCTTATTAAAAATTAAAAAAATACAAAAGATGAAACTCAATGATGGCAAAAAATAAAAGAGGAAAAATGGGAAGAAAATGCTGCAACATGGAAAACCTCTAACATTCATTTTCTACAAACGGAACCTGTAATAATAGCTTTTAGGTAGATGGCCCTAATTTTGATAACAGTTTGCAAGTTTTTAGAGCACTGAATCATTTATTTGCTCCAGTGAGATTTATCAGAAAAAAATAAAAACTCTTTAATTAGGAAAAAAAAAAAAAGAAATATACGAGGACCTGCTATCCAAACAGTATTCAAAAATAATCATGAAAGAAAAACATAAAGCTGAAATTCCAAAACATCTAGCAAAATTAATTCATCAGGGATACTACTAATTAAATAGAAAGCAAACAAACAACCAAAAAATAGACAAAAAAAATAATGAAATTCTCCAGCCATTTTCCCAAATTATTACATGTCAGCATGGCCCTTTACATTCTTTGTCATACAATGTACTACTTGATCCATCTTAACACTTGCACAGAATTATCAGGGATCACTAAATCTAGTGACTAATCTGGAATTCAAAGAAGTGTTAGGGGTAGGCTGTGGTTATATCTCAGTGGCATAAGTACCTGCCTGGCAAGCACAAGGTCCTGAGTTATATAATAATAATAATAATAATAATAATAATAATAATAATAATAATAGTAATAATAATAATAATAATAACAAGAAGAAGAAGAAGAAGAAAAAGAAGAAGAAGAAGACGAAAGAGGAGGAGGAGGAGAAGATAAGGAGAAGAAGAAGAAGAGGAACAAGTGATAGGAGTGTCACAAAACAAGGTTCAAGGAGATAAGGAATCTAAACCCATCTTATCCATAAAATTAAATATTCGATTTCTGCTATGGAAAGAATTTTTATCATTAGTCAGTGAGAAATTTTAAAGGATATATTAGTCACAATTTTAAAAGTGCACATTCAAAGTAAGAATTTGAGCCAACAAAATAGAAAACATCATAGACTGGGATTGGATATAATTATAAGAAGTAGATCAGAAAAGTATAGCCAATAACCAATTAGACATCAAATGTGCTGTTCTTATAGTCTTATAACATCAAGGAATGAAGTCATGAACCAAAGAAAGAACTTAGGAAATATTTACAGGGAATAGAGGAAGAATGAATAGCTTCTGAATTTCTAGGAGAAATCCCAAGTATAGTAGCAGCTGAGGCCCTTTGTCAGGGGTAATTTATACATCAGGAATCACAACATGCATAAAAGATAGGTAAAATTACCTACAATCAAACTGTAAGATTGCGAGTATAGGAACAGATAATACTATTGGTAGGGATAAGATAGCATAAAGGTCATAATGAGCTTTATTAAGATTACTGGGGAAATTTACAGAAAGCAGTTTCATCTATCAAAAAAAGACATTTCTGACCTCACAGGTAGATTCTGCAGTTAAAGTGAGTAGAAAGACAAAGAATGTAAAAGCTTACTAGACTTGGGAGAGGAACCAGGCAACACAATTACCAGGAAAAACATCTCGTCTCACCCGTCTGAGAAAATGAGGTGCTAAGACACAGATATGCAAGGACTCTACTTAATACATCAGATAGGAATGCTAACATGTCTACACATCTACATATGTATGTTCCACTTTTATATCAGTATATTATATGAGACACACACATATACACATATGTCAATTGCTTGATAATTAAGTAAACTGGTCTGCTAATAGGCCTTCTCCTTTCACTCACTCATTACAGAATGAAGGAAGCCAAATCACCATGACAAATGGATGCTCTTTGCACATGGGTAGGATCAGAGACAGTCTTCAGAACAGATCAGATATTGATAGGTGCTCACCTGAGGAATGAGAAAAACACTACTCCCAAAGAAAAGTACTGAGGTATAAGTGCTTCATGAGCTTTCAGCTCTCAAGTTCCCTACCTCATTATGATAGCTGTGTATCATTTTCTTTTCCATCTTCTCTCCATATAAATCATTTTTTGTTGTACTAAAGTTTGCCTTATCTTAGTTCTTACTGATGATGAAGAAAATAAAATTTGCAGAAACTCCAGCATAAGACCGTACTTGATACATTACATAAAGCAACTGTCTGTACTAATTTTGTTATCTTAATTAATTATACCATCCAGTTCTGGAATTTTGTTTGTACATAACTGCGTTAAACCCTTATGCTTAACCACTTCATGTTCTGTCTCCATAATTCAGCCTACAAATTCCTGCCTAAAACCTCTATGTAAGACAACCCCAACAAAATCTTGAAGCTCATACTTTGGAGTATGCAGCCCCTCTCAGAGCACTGGAATAATAAAGTTTAGTTTCTTCCACCACTGAAAGTTCTGGTTGGTTTCTTTGTCTCTGGTTAATCTAAAACTTGTAAAATCTCATTTCCTTACTGAGAAGCAAACTGTGCTGGGCCCTTGTGCCACTGGTTCAGAACTGGGAGAGTAACTGTTAGATGCCCTCCCTGGGAGAATGAGATGGCATGCTTTCTAACTCCTTAACTGGACTTCCTTCACTGGGAAGTGACGGCCAATAAGTGTTCTGGTTCCCTCCTAATCAGTCTCTGTGAAAAGGTAAACTAGGGCCCTGTGGGATCTTCTGGTTAAGGTAAGGACCTGGGGTCTATCCCAAGTCATGCAAATCCACAGATGAAAGGGTAGAATGATCACCTTGTGAAGTCTCAGACTTCAGTCAGGGATATTTTATAAAGGGAATGAAATGTTTTACCGCTGAATGATTGTGTGAGTGAGTGTGGACATATTTGTGACTCCAAGGCACAAAATGTAGAGTCTGACTGGAATCCAACCTGTGTTTCAATGGTGATGTCATGCAGCATAATGATGATTTATCCTTTGTCATATGGGCTTGTCTGGGTCTAGGTTTATACAGGTATACTTTAGCCAAGACGTGCCTAAGTTTCCATGAGGGATGTGGCCAGGAGGGCATCTGAGTGGTTTCTCTTGAGGAACTCCCATACTTTGTGGTGACATTGTACACAGGGTGAAAAATTTAGAATATGGGGGTAATACAGAGCAAGAGTGTCTCAGTTGTTATTCACTTATTGCTGGTACAAATATCCAACATCCAAAATGAAATACACCAACTCTGAGGATCTAGGTCCCTGGAAGAATGACTGCCTAATGTGTAAGAACAGCAACATTGCAAGAGTGTTCCCCACATGAAAAAGTAACAGATATCAACTGGAGTCTGGGGTCTGGGAATTAATCAGATTGGTAGGAATAGAATCTGAATATATCAGACTAGGCACCTTAAATTTAAGCTTCTGGGAGCCAAAATTAGAATGTTAGTTGGGGGCCATACAATGAGTTTCATGGTGAACACAGGATTAATGTTGTGTTGTGAGAAGTGCAGCAGTTCCATTCACAAATGACAGAAATTATAATTGTAGGGGAGATGGGGAATGAAATAGTTTTCCAATTCTGTTAGTCATGAACTTGATGGTTGTGGGACACATAGTGGTCCATGAATTCTTGTATCTGCTGAGTGGCCCATTCTGTTTCTGGGATAAGACATACTAACTAAAATTGGTGTTCAGATACTTTTCACACCTGGGGAGACCAAATAGCATGACTTTAGGCACCCAGAAAACTTGGTATTATCTATTCTGGTCTCTAGGGAGGAATAACGAAGTTACATGCCACCATCCTGTGTTAATCCTCCACTTTTCTTGAAAACATACTCAGGGTAATTAGTTGAGAAGCTTCCACCCAGATTAGCTAAAAACACCTCGAATCCTCTTGCAGCTCAAACAAGACTACAGCTCCTGTCAGACTGAGTCAATATACCATACCCAGGGAAGCACAAATGAGATCTAAGAACACATAAACCAATTAAAGGATGGGAGATCCTAATACAGTGTGGATTCACTTGAAATATCACTTTACTACTACTAAAAAAACCTCAGCAGAAAGCACTACTGGCTAGTACAGAACCTCTAGGCAGTTATCAGTGCCACCATTACCTACATCTCATTTCTCCAAACCTCTACACTCTACTGAGGCTGCTCTTACCTGCAGAAACCAGGTTCACATGGTTAGATCTTAAGCATATTTTTGTCTTCTAGTGCCTGGATCCACGTTGTCAAGAACTATTTGTCTTTCAGTGAGAAGACTCCAATATGGGAAGAAAGACTCACTTGATATGGACAAGACTTCCCCGGGACTTCAAGAATTCCTCCACCCTTATTGGCCAGATGTTTCCCAAATTAGCAACTTTTCTGCCAACTGAGGTGGGACACCCAGACCATAATTATGAGGAAGTCATTGACAACATTTTCTCCAGCTGACTGGACCTTTGTGAAAATCCAGAGCCCTGACCAAACACTGTGCTGTATACAGATGGCAGTAGTTTCATCCAATTTGGAAAACATTTGGCCAAAATTGGTCATCAATTCTGGTGCCTTCCGAAGATACTCAGCACAAAGGGATGAATTCTGGGCCTTTATTCAGGCCCTCTAATAGGTAAAGGGAAAAAACTGTTAGCACTTATACCAACTCCAAGTGTGCCTTTGCTACAGTTCATAATCAAGGGCCATACACCAAGAGGAGTTTAGTGACTACTGGTAGTAAATAAAAAGCGAGCACATAATATTCTTGGAGGCTATCTAAGAATCAAAAATAATTGGATATCATACCATGTTGGCCATCATGCACTGACCGCTTCCATGAAAAGGACAAATTTGTATTACTAGAGGGAGTGAGTAAGTTGCCCGATTGGTCATTGAAAGAGGTGGCAAGCAAAAACAAATCATCCCTGATCCAAGAGGCTCCCAAAATATTGATAGAACACACACAGCCTAGAGGGCCAACATATTTCCCAGAGGAAGAACAATGAGTATGGGATGAAGGGGTCCTATGAAGTTCTGGAAGAATGGTAATGTCTACCTGAGTGACTTTATGTACTCCAGAAGAAGGCTTTCTCTCTGGTCCAATAATGGTGTGAACTGACCCATGTAGACAAGAGGTCTGTAGTGACTCTGTTAAGTCAACACTTCTACATCCCCCCATCTGTCATCCCTGTGTGCCATCATAAATACTGATGTCAAGCATATATCTTAACAACACCCTCCAATAGTCAAAGCCCACTCTGGGCATATAGAATACTGAGAGTTCCCTTTTGAAGACTTAAAGATAGACTTCACAGAGATAAAACCATGTTGTGGACATACAGGTTTGATAGTCCTCATGTAAACATACTCAGACTGGATAGGTCTTATAGGTCATATCCTCATGGTTAGAGAAAGCCCAGGAAATGCCCAACATCTTGATATGTGTAATTATTCCCTAGTATTTTCTGCTGCAATCAAGAGTGACAGCGGACTCACATTTGTAGCAGAAATAACGTGGAGTATAGTAAATTTGTTGAAGATTAAATGGAATACCACATGGCCTATAGACCTCAGTGTTCAAGGAAAGTTGAATGAACAAATTGTACACTGGAAACCATTGAAACCAAATTCTGACAGGAAATCCTCCTGCCTTTGGTTGACATTATAACTCTGGCTATACTATCGACCAATATAAACTGGGACTATCTGTCTACTCCCCTTATGAAATCTTGTTTGGGAGGTTCGTCCCATACTTAAAGCCTTCAGAGAGGATATCAGGAACCTAGGAGAGTCAAAGATGACTACTGGGTTACAGACACTACAGAAAGTATTGTCTTGTATCAATAAGTTTGTTCCTGAAAGAATTTCAATTGTTTCGGGCAGTTCTGCACACTCACTCTTACCAGAGGATTCAATCTGCATCAAAGGTTGGAAAAAAGACCTGCTTCATCCTGTGTAGACAGTGTCTAACGCTATTATGTTTGTCACCCTAACTGCTGTTGAATTTACAGGTATTGTCCCTTGGGTACACCGTTCATGGCTGAAAAAGGCTTATGCTAAAGACTCCTCAGTCACCTGGAACACTCACTGAAACTGGCAACACCCATATTTTTGGTGGGTGTTCCAGTTGGCTGGTCAACTCCAGTCAACACTAGGAGGACACAATATGACCCCAGGAGCACCCTAGTGAAATCCATAGAGAGAACATTCACTAGGAAGTCTACTTCCTGGATCATGGCACTCCACTTGTATAATCCCTTAGGAGACAGTGATTACTTTAGTTCCATATAGTGCTTCAAAGGGAAGAATAGACGAAGAGAATAAAACTTTGGTAAACTGCAACTTAAGACCAAATTGGATAGCTCACACAAAGCAATTGTCTCTTTCAACTTCTGTTATTTTGCTTGCATTGCCCAGTTCTAGAATCTAGTCTGTACAGCCTTCCACAAACTCTATATGTTTAACTGCACCTCATTCTGTCACTGTAACTCAGCATACACATTCCTGCCTATAACCTCTATATGAGATAACCCCAACAAGAGCTTGGGATTCATGCTTTTCAGTACGCAGATCCTCTGAGCCCACTGGCCTAGTAAAGTTTGGTTCTCCCCACTTCTCTGAGTGCTGCTTAGTTTCTTTGTCTCCAATAAATCTAAAATTTCATTAACATTGACACTACTATTAAGGTCACTGAGAGCTGCGTTTTTAGTAGATCAGTGGCATGGTATGCCATGATGTGATGACATATCTACCCCTGGACATAACATACATGCAACCCTTTAAGCTAGTAATGATCCAATAGGGCAAAGAGTCCCATAGAAAGGGTACGTGGAAAGAAAGGACAGTTTGGGGAGTGAGAGAAGTATGGTTCAGGATGTTCTAGTGGGCAACCTATCCATCTGTTTCCTCTCTGGATCCAGCGAACCAGATGTTGCTAATTAAGGTATGAACTCAAGTTTTTTTTTTTTTTTTTTTCTCTAGAAAGCATATAGACATGACCATTGAGTATCGATCATGTACTTCCAGCCATAATTTTGATGCCTTTATTTTTTGTGTTCACTTCTTTGAGGGCCAAGTCCTTGTCTGACTATACATTAATTTATATCTAACTTAATTGCTTATAAATACATTATGGTGAAAATTAGAAAACCTGTAACTCTAAAAAAAGAAGAAATGAAATGCAGTGCTCCTCTTCTGCAGAGGAAAATGTAATGGGCTACTGGCAGGCGGTAGCCATTGCAGTGTTGGTGGGGAAAACATTTTATAAATCAAATTGATTAGATGAGGGTGATTTGCAAATAAAAAGGATTAAGCAAGGTCCTTTTAGATAAAAAGATACAAGCTTATTGTATTCTATAGGACCTCAGAATTTTTTGGCTGAATTTATGTCACAAAATGACTGTATATTTTTATGGTTTTTTTCATGTATTTAGTACAGAGTCTACAGGGTCTCAGTACACAGATCAGAATCATAGTGATCTTTCTGTGTTCAGCCTCCCAAACGCTGGGACTACAGGAATGTACCACCACACCCAGTCTCAACTGCTGTCTCAATGTGACCTGGGGGTGGAGCTAGCACAACACATTGGGGATTAAACCCTGGTCCTTGTGTCTGCACAAGCAGGTGCTTTAATCTGCTGAGCTATGTGACCAGCCCTGTACACTTTTAATTAAGAGCATAATTTTAGAATTATGATTTTCCTTGTTTCCATTTTACCTATCTTAATTTCTTCTAACTTACTTCAGGGGCAGAGCCTGAAGAGGGACAACGTTGTCTTTTGAGATAGTTACTTAATGTGAGGCTTGTGCATTATTTTGAAGAACAGGCTCCTTCTCTTCTAAGAAGAGAAAATGGAGATGTTTTATCAGTTTAGCAGGTTAAAAGGAATTTTTATGTTAAAATTGTTTAGGTGAAACTCTCCAAATATTGTCATTTGAAATTTCAGACCATCAAAATTTCTCCATCTCCTTCCTTACTTTAGCATCAGAGACTTGCCTAGGTTGAGTATTCAACAGTCTTTGATTTTCAGTCTCATACAGTTAAGTGATGTGACAGTCTGTGGTTGAGTTATAGGAAATGGATATCTTTCTGAAATACTTCGGAGAACTTATATAACCATCCTTCATGACTTTACATTTGTAATTAATAAATCTGACCTTTTTATTTTCTTCCTCCAAAGCATCAGTGGTGCTTAGCAATAGCAATTGAAAAATCACAGTTCATATATTCACTCAGATCCCTGTATTATAGATAGATAAATTAGGTAGAAATATTTCAGGCAGTCAGACAGGGATGAGTCCTTGAGAGGTCAATGCAGGAGACAACTGTGGATGGAGGTACACTCACTGAAGGCTAAACTTCAGTAAAAAGTACTACTCACCTATGAACTTCCCCTAGGGATGAACAGCCACGATTATTTATACTCTAAGTAGGCATCCATCACATGAGGTGGAAGACCAAAACTCCTTCACCCACCCATTCCAGGAAAGTTCTTGTCAAAATATGCAACCTTTTGATTTGACTTGATTCCCTGGTTTGATTCACATTTAATCAATATTGCAAAAATGAATATACTTGCTATATACTTATTGGTTGGTCATTGCTTTATCTCACCTCACACTTAAT
>PVKN010029180.1:0-13052 GCA_004027915.1 Capromys pilorides
ATACCAGAGTTTAAAGGGTTCACTGGTGAGATTAGAGTGGTTACCAGTATCTTATATAGCAGTTCACTCCTTAACACTAGTAAAATTTGTTCTATTTAAGCTACTTCTAGTCTCTCTAGAATTTAAAAATATAGTTGGCAGTAAAGTCATTTCTACATTCTTTGGAAGTCAAAGGTATTATTTACTTAATTTCTTATGAAACTTTTTTCCATTAAATTTTATGTGCATGTAAGACCAATAAAAATTCTTCATCAAACAATTAAATATTGAGTGCCTTTAGGGAATAATATATTTGAATGTATATCTACTTTATATTAGTTATCTATGGCTAAATAACTAATAATTTTGAACTTTATTAGCTTAAAACAGAAAGACTGCCATGTAGTTTCTTTGAGTGCCTCACCTCAATACACCTACCAGAAGACTGCAATCAAAATGATAACCAACCAGGTCTGCAACCTCACCTGAAGGATCCAACTTTTAATTTATTTAAATGGGCAGAGCTCAAGCCTTCATAGAACTATCTTGACTTCTCTCACTTTAGTACCACATACCCAGGTCCTTGTGCTTGCTAGGCAGGAACCTAGACTGCTGTGGAGCTATTTCCCCAGTCCTAAGCAATAATTTCCTAGTGGGAAATCAAAAGCACTAATCATAAAGGAAGGATTGTTAATTTGACCATAGTACAATTCAAAACATTTTAAAATCAAAAGACAGGAAGTGAAACATGGTAAAGATGTATACACAACAGTTATAACTGACTAAAAGATTTGTATTCAAAATCTATAATGAACTTTTTACAGATAAATATGAGAGAAAAAAAGTCCTAATTTTGAACATAACAGGTAAGATGTCTGTATAGTCAGTTCAGCAAGCAATACTGTCTTGGTGAACAAATAGACAAAAATGAAGATCAGCTTCACTGGTAATCAGAAAAAAAGCATATTGAAACTTCATGTACAATCACACACTTATATAATACTTAAGATAAAATGAAATTATACTGATAATCTTAAACGTTGAAAAAAACATGAGTTGATTGAATGATATTTGCTGCAAATATCTACTCAAATTACTAATAAAGAGGACTTAAAAAATAAATAATAGGAGTAGGGAGATAGACCTTTCTAAAATGGGAGGAGGGTCAAGGAAGGGAAAGGGGATGAATAAAAAGGAAATAAACTATGTTATGCACTGTACCAACTCCATACCAGGAATGTAGACATCATGTACTGCAAACACAAGCTAATAAAAATGTTATTAGGCTTTATCTATTTCAAATGCATGCTACTTGTATTAGTCACTTTCCTGTCACCGAGACATCATGTCTGACATTTGAAACTTAAAAGGAGGAGAAGTTTATTTTAGCTCACATTCAGTCTCCAATTGGCTGATTCCAGGGCAGAATGACATGGGGGGAAGGGCTTGGCATGGGAAAAGCATGCTTAGTTTGCTTGTTTGTTTGTTTCTTTATTTATTTTGTGGCTGGCTCATCCTACCCTGGTGGTGGGGCTGGCACAGCATGTGGTGCTGGGAATCGAACCGCAGTCCCTGCAGTTGGCTGAGCTTTCCTAAGCAGGCACTTTAGATCACTGAACCATCTCGCCGGCCCTAAGCATGCTTAGTTTATGTAGAACTAAGGGAGCAGTGCCAGAGAGGAAAGGCCAAAGAACCTTACAAGGTACTCGAGATCACACCTCCATGACCTACAGAGACACATGCACTAGTCTGCTCTACTAATCCCTGGACAGATCCCAAAGCCAGTCAAGTTGATACTCCACTTTGATTGGCCACACCACTGGATGATTCAGAAATCCTAGGTTTGAGCCAAGCCGACTTGAGTCATAGGTACACTTACTTTGATAGTCAAGAATATCCATAGCAATATAATTCTAACAACTCAATCTGTGAATACACCAGGTATCCATCAACAGAACAGGAAATATGGTAGAGCAATGAAAAAAGGATAAACTACTGCTACTCAAAACAACTTGGATAATGGGATGCAGAGTTAAGATATAAAACAATGTGTTCTATATGATTCTATTGAAATGAAGCTCAAAAGAAGTAAAAGTGAAACTTTGGTGTTAGAAGTTACTGATAAACTGTGGAGGAGTCACCAAATCACTTCTAGGGTTTTATAAATGGTCTATTTCTTGTTTCTGGTGGTGGTTGCATGGTGGTGAATGCTTTGTAATAATTCATTGAGCTGAATATTTATTATCTATTGCAACAGTCTAGAACCTAAGATCACAGTAAGAATTTTGAGAATTGTTTCTTTGGTTTTAGTATATCAGTTGTTCTTTGAACAAACTACCATCTCTGTCCCTCACATAAATTCTTATGAAACAATCTGATTGGTGTCACTCAGGCAGTAGACTGCATGCCCTCTATTTAGAGTTCACAATGGAAAAAATCCTGTGCTTTTGATGGTAGAAGTATAAGACAGAAATACAGCCCAAGGACATGTTCAGGGTTGAACTGAGGGAAGGGGGCCACAGACAGGAGCATGTACCCTGAGGAAAGAGGTCAGAAATAACAGCCCATTTTAATGCGCCTACTGTCATGCAGCTGGGGTCAAAAATGCAAAGTATCCATGGTTTACCCAAAGCTAAAGAAACAAGGATGCTAAAAATTGCTAGTTGCAAAAAAATAAAAATAAAAATCGCTGGTTGCACAGTAAGTGTGACTTTCAAATTGCAATTCGAACCCCATAACTTTGTTTTAGAATTTAGATAAAAATTATTTCTTACTGTAATTACTGTAATCATTCTACACTCTGCTATAGATGTGCCACTGGACTTACATGCATGCATTTCTAAGACAAAATAAACTGTTGGGCCAGCAAGATAGCTCAACAGACTAAGCACCTGTTTAGGCAAGCACAGGGACTGGGTTTAATCCCTGGCACCACATGCTGCATGGTCTGCCACCAGGCACCTCGAGCCGGCCATGGAGATGGGTTGTGGTGGTGTCTGTCTGTAATCTCAGCACTGGAGAGGCTGAAAACTGGAGGATCACTATGTGTCTGAGCTGTGCAGTGAGACCCTATAACAAAATATTAAATACTACTAATAATAAAAATTAAAAAAACTGTCTTTAACATTTGTCTTTTTCAATAGGGTTTATTCATTTTGAAGAAGCATATTCAGCCTTAAAAAAAGCTAAAAAAAACCTTTGCATATGTCCAAATAATTTCTTAAACTGAAGGCCATTGTATGTGTAACAATCTGCTTAATTTTTAAATTTAGGCAAATAAAGTGAAAAAGTTGTTGGAAGGGTAGCAGAAAATCTATTTCAGAAACATAGCACTTTGGCACTTCGGACTGGGCTAAACACAGCAAGTGCAGAGAGATTCTGACTTCCTCCTCTTCTTCTTGAAAGTAAGAGATGAACTCCTATATGGAAGATATGTTTCCTATACCAGGAATAAAAGTAAGATTCTTCTCATCAAGAATGGGGAGTTGAGGCTGAGAGAAATCAATGCAAAGAGACCTTGTTAAACTAACCTCGTCTTTGGAGCTCTTCTCCACCATCGACTGTCTTAAGCCAAGACCCTTTGTCTGGTTATGCTTTTGTAATTTACTCTTCGTACAATTCCATATGTACATATTGCATGTATCTAGATGTCTCCTCAAAGCCTCATATGGCCATAGATGGGACATTTCTCGGGTGGCTGGCTATTGTGTGTGTGAATATGAATTAAGAATATGATATTAGGATTAAAGGTATGGATAATAGAAGGCCTACACTGTGAGTAGGTGGCACCAAATAATAAGTTTGTAGCCTATTGGGATAAAAGGAAAGGCAGGCTTACTGTTGTGGCTTTCTGCTTCTCTGTCTTCTGACTACTACACCATGAAATGTGTCTACTCTGTGATGCCCCTCTGCATGCCACCCAGCATTAGAGCCTGTTGACTACAAACTTAAACTTCTGCAAACCATAAGCTAATTAAACTTTTCCTCCCTTATCTTGTAGATGTTGGGTATTTTTTCCTGGTAATGAAAAATTAACACAGGACACATTCATTCAACTCTAATTGTTTGATGTTTAGCTTCTTAGGAGGAAACCTGTACTATCTGAAATCTAAAATAGATGGACTTGGGTCCTTTCTCCTTTAATCTGTCTTGTGTCAACTTAATTTTCAGGTGCAGTCAAAAACCTCTAGATGACAGAGATAAAATTTGCCTCCTCTACTATATTTTTCCTAGGATAGCAGTACTTTCGAAAAATCTCTCCATGACATCACCAAAATGTTGGCTTTAAGAGAAGTCAGAATAATTGATAGATTTATTGATCTTTTGCCTTTTTGAGACAGGGCCTCACTGTGTATTTTAGGCTGGCCTTGAACTCACAGCAATCCTCCTATCTCAACTTCTCTAGGACTGGGCATGAGCCACCAAGCTCAGCTCCTTAAATGGTTTAGAGGTGACTTAAATAACACCAGCTCAACAGTACTTCCCTCCTGCAATGCACTTGGAAAGGAAAATACAAAGGATCCTGAGCAGACAGGAAGAAAGGCTTCTGCCTCAAGAGCAGAATGCAGGTGGAGAGCTGGGGCAGCCATGCTCTTCTGGCCAAGCAGTAGGCTTGGCCCTCTCTGAAACCTCACAGCAACAGGGGACCAGCTCCGCCCTGTGCCCTCCAGGGATCTGTGCTGTACTGGCGCCCCTGTAGAGACCGGCCAGTGCCAGAGTAGACATAAATTTGGAGAAGCATTTCCTGGACACGGAAGCATCCCATCTGCCATATCAGGCCTGCAGCTGCAATTCCTGCACCCTCCAGAGCTCTCCTTTCAAAGGGAGTAGTTCTGACAGAAGAGGAATGCTTCAGGGTGTATTTATTTTTTGTTCATCCAGAAACAAAACAAAACAAAAAACTTAAGGTGAAAAAAAAAAAATGACAAAACCATTAAAACTCCCTTGAGTAAATTTTTACATGACCCCAAACTCTATATTGTCACTATTAGAGATGTCTGATAACTTAAATAAATTTTAAGTTCTCCCTTTAAAATTTTTTGACAGAATTACTTATGTCCCATATTTTTAGAAAAGAAAAAGAGAAGAGAAGACCTTTTTTGTCTTTGAGGTAGTGAATAACAATAAACCTTTTCATGCTGTTCAGAAATGGTAAGCATAAAATCCAAATTACCCCAGTTCCCATTATAATGGCACTGAATAATCACCTCATTAGTAGTGATTATCTGGTTATTAATAGAAGTTCCTGACCCAACAATTCTTTGTGCAAATGTTTTACAACACTGTGCTATAAAATATAGTTAAGTATGTTTTACTTCACTTTAGAATTGAAAGAACGCATTTCATGAAGATTTATGGAGTCTATTGATTGTCAGGAATCATGTTTTCAGGAGCTTCTATACCCCTCTGTGTTCACTTGGAAGCACTCCTCTGTTTTGCAAGGGGGAAGAGGGGAGAGGTGGAAGGAAAGAGAGAGAGAGAGTTTCTATCATTTATTTTCTTGTGCGTTAGCACATGCAGAATCAGACTGCATTCTGAAGACGAGTCCTAGTTTTGGGAAAAACACTACATTTGGGGGATGAATGACGTATGTGATACATGCTAGATGGTAGCTTTGAAGGAATTATTGAAGAGTTTTGTCATATCTGAAATTTTAAATTACCAAATACTGAGCACTAGCGTTTCTCTTTCTTCCACTTCCTACTGTTTTTTAAAAATCCTCGCTTTAGCAATCTAAATTTCCTTTTGCTCTTTGCCTTCTTAGGAATAATTTCAGAAACAACTAGCATTTTGTCAACTAAAGACATCTTCCTCTCTTTATGAATGGTCATTTTTATTAATGTAAATAACCAAGCTATTTAACTTGGTGCTATTTAAAAGTGAAAGGTAAAAATTAAATGGCATTATTTATTAGCTAAAACACAAAGTATCATTTAATTTTTTTATCTTCTACTCACAGAGCATGGTTTTGCCTTGCCAATCTTTTAACACACTCATTTATCATATTCTTACTTATGCTCTGAATTAAGTAAGAAATTTACAAGAGAAAATCTAAGAGGCTAATGCATCAGATTGTCACTTTGCCAACACGTTTTTAACATGTTAGTTGCTAGAAATAAAAATGAAGAATCAAACTTTCATTCTTTGAAAGCTGCTTAAAATAAAATGACTTTGTGAGTCAAATTAGTACTTTGGAAGGAACCCTAGAATGATTACATCATACCAAACCCCTGGAGTCATCCCCACATTGGTTGAAATGAATACTTATTGTGTGGAAAGTGTTTTGGAACAAATGTGTTAGAAAAATGCTCTTCAGGGAGATAGCTGGCAGAGTACTTAGCATTATATAATCAAGAGTTCTCCTTAAATGTATTTTTATACTACCAATTCTATCATACAAAGTCTAAAAATGTCTCCTTGTAGAATCAACTCATTATATTTTTCCTGATACTTCCTTTGGATATAACATAATAAGGCTGTCAAAATTTTCTAAAAATATAGTGGGGTGTTGTGGTCCTCCTGCCGTCTCAACGCTCTGGGAAGCTGAGGCAGGAGCATTGAAGATTTGAGCCTAGCCCAGACAACTTTTCAAAACTTAAAAAAAACCAAAAACCTGCTACAGATGTAACTTAGGGTTGTAGATCCTAAATTCAATCCACAGTACTAAGAAGAAAGAAAATCACCATGGTATCTGCTAGGGAACATCTCAAACATAGCTCTTTATGTGGTTTCAGATGTTTATGGTAGCACTGAGAAGCCAGTATCAATATGGGGATCTCTCTGTGGCAGGATAGTCTTTATGTATGATTATACTTTCCCTGTGCTCCACTTTCACACCTTTCTGTTTCCTAATTTCCTGGGACACTTTTGGAGAAAACCTACCACAAATGAAACTCAGCGCAGAAAATGTATGCAGGTGATGAACTTCATGAGGATCTTTTAGAAAGGGACCTACACTCCCTGCAGTCTTTCATCCTGATGAAGCAACGTCATACTGTTTAAGGTTCTATTTAAGCCAAGAAGACATTACAATGAAAGGTAGGGAATATAATGACAGAGCTGATTCCATAAGGACAAGCCTTCCTATCTATATGCACTGACATTTAACAAACTGCTTAGAAAGCTGCTTTAGAACATTGGAACCTGTCTGGAAGGTACTTTTGTAAATTAAGTTGAATCACACTTTTTTTTGATACAGACAATTTGTCAGCATTTAAGAATTAAGACTTTTGGCACAACTGCAATAAAAACTCACATTACACCCTGAAGTGGAAAGTTACATCTGATTATTGATTTTCTGCCTCTTGCTACAGAGATTAGTTGAAGCCCGGGAAATGCTGCAATTGAAACATCAGTTCTCACAGAATACATCCAGCTCCTCCAATAGCCAAGCACATTTTTTCCAGGTCTTACTTATTCTCAGTGCTTAAATATTCCTCTCAATAAACAACGAGTATGTGCTCAAGTGTGCAAGGACATTTGGCAAAATTGAGAGTAAGACAGTGCATTAATATTCTTGAAAAGAAGTAAGAGATGAACTCCAAGGAGCTTCCACAGCATTGATGAGTTAGGAGAGTTGAGATAAGACTTTTTTTTTTTTATGTATGTGGTACAGGGTCTGGCTATGCAGCTTGGACTTATAGTGATCCTCTTGTTTTCAGCCTCCTCGAGCTGGGATTACGGGTGTGTGCCACCGTGCCAGATCGGTGGCCAGCTCAGTGCACCTGGGGGCTGGTGGGGCATGTAGTGCCAGAGGATCCAGCCTGGCCCCTGTACTGGACTATACAGGCACTTAGTCTGCTAAGCTATCTCTATGGCCTAATAAGACACATTCTGGTTTTTTTGTTTTGTTTTTTGCATTCCTGGGGTTCGAATTCAGGAACTTGGGCTTGCTAGGCAGGCACTTATGCAGCCGAGCTATAGCCTCAGCCCCCCAATAAGACATATTCTGAATTATTATTTTTATTACTGTTTTTCCTTAATGTTTTCTAGCTCTGTATCTTTTTTTTGTGTTCTTCCCAGACACAATGTTAAATAAACACTAGGAAGTATAGCAGATAATGTTCCTTAAGCCTGTATTTTTACACCAAATGAATGTAATACTAAATTTGTAAAGCACAATCAGAGATTAAGACACATAATTATATTTACTTTGATCACTGATGTTTCAGAACGATAGTGCTTTTGATCCATAGACACCTACATTTAGTTTTTTATGATGCTCAATATATTGCTACAATTGATAGCCATTCAATTTCTAAAAACCAAAACACTTGAAAAGAGAAAAGTATGGGTATTACCTTCTAATAATTTCACTTTGTATATGAGGAAAAGTGATTTCTTTCTGGATACTCCTTCTTAAGAAAGGGAAAATTAAAATTATCATTTGAAATACCCATGAAATACTCAATACAAAGATAAACAGCCAATCCACCTATTACCTGTTCACCCAACCCTCAAACAGCCAACCAACCAATGGAACACAACAAAGGCAAAAGTGAAACCAAACCAAACAAAAATGTTTCATGAAGATACACAAATGCCTGTGTTCTGGCTGTGTGAATTTCTGTAAGCAATCTCAGCTCTAAGATCACAGTTTCTTTGTGTCTGGAAAATATATTAAACTTATAATGGAATCTGTCTCATTAAATCATTGTGAAGATTAAATGAGATAAGGCGTGGGAAACATAAAGCCTAGTGCGCATATGTGCTATGGACTGAAGTGGGTGTTACCCAGAAATTATATGTTGAAGTTCTAATTCCTGATGCAATGGGATTGGAGGCTGGGAGTTTGGGAGGTGACTAAGGTCAGAAGAGGTCAACAGGGTGGGACCTTCATGGGTCAGTGACCTTCTGAGAAACACCAGATATCTTGGTCTCCCTTTCTCTTTGTATGTACAAAGATGTCCTGTGGGTAAATGGGCACCTGGAAGCCACTTATAAGCCAAGAGAAGAGGACTAGTCTGAACCTTAAATCATTGGCATCTTAACATTAATGGATACTAAAAATACATACAAATATATTTTTTTAAAAAATTCTGAATCTAGTTAAAATTATAGCACCACATTTCCAAGAAAAATGAACCTTTTGCATACAACAAACATATGAATAAAATCATACCAAGACACAAAAATGAAATTGTTCAAAATAAATTGCAAAGAAAAAAATTATTAAAGCATCTGCGTAGAAAAAATATTAGCTACGGAAGAACAAAATTAAGTAGCATCTTATTCCACATTAGAAACAAAAAAAGAGCAAGTGGGTAAGAAACTAGACTTACGTATTCAAAGGACTGGAAAAGAAAAAAAAAAAGATCTGTCCTCGGTGAATTTTATACTTAGCAAACATGCCTTTGAAAACTAAAAATAAAATATTTTCCAGTTATACAAGCTTGAAATATTTTAATATCTCCAGATATAGCATATAGAGAATGACAAAGGCCATAATACAGAAGGCAAAAGAAGTAGCTGCATAGTCCTGGATAAAGAATAAAGAGCTCTCAAAATGGTAGTCACTGCATAACTACCATAATGCCCATAATGTATACACATATGTATGTGTATACAATACTATACACATACATATCTGACTATACTAAATTCATTGTTTTTCTTTGGAGAAGCTTCCTTCCCCACCTCCTCACAGCCTTTCTGCATTTTTACTTCTTTAGAATCTTGCCATACTTTCATAGAGGTCCTTAACTAATTCATTTTATATCAAACTATGGGAGAAGAATTAACACATCATCTTTTTTATGTGAATGTGCACAGAATTTTATCCTATTCAGCTGCAGAAATTAAGCATTCTTTTATGAGGGTTCAGTGCCAAGAGCACAGCTCTCAATAAGATTGGATCTGTAGCCTTTGGCTTATAAAATGTTTATTATTTGCATTATTTCAATCTACCTATGAAGCCAATGAAATTTAAATAATACAAGAATCAGTATTATCAATATTTTATTCATTTTTCATTGCACAAATCATGGAAAAGGTTATATCTTACCTAAAGTACAGGGATGGCTATCGCAATCCAAATTAAATGATTAGGCCAAGGGGTATAGCTCAGCTGCACAGTGCCTGTGTGGCAAGCACAAGGTCCTCTGTTCAATTCCAGGTTAAAAAAAAAAAAAACCAAATGATTAAATGCTTCAGTTCTTTTTATATAAGAAATGATGTGCTTTACTAGCAACAGTGATGGTAGATAATAAAAAATATTCTAATTTCAGATCTTGATATGGCTAAAATCAAGGTTGAATTTCCTTTGCTCTTCTTTTCCTATTTATAACACCTGCTAATTCCAGTACAATGATTGGTTAAGAAAAAACACATGAGGGAAGGTCTGGCCTCCGTTCTTCTCACTCGAGGAGATTCAACTAACTGTGAATAATTTATTTAGAGAAACAACAATAACAACAAACACAAGGACACACATGTAGATAGCCTGAGGTTAATTTTCTTATCCAACCAAAGCTCACACAACCTATAAACTTATTTGGGATCTAGTCTTTGTGTAAACACTACGCATAAAGATTGGGCTGTTTAGCAGGTGAGATAAGTGATGTGCATAAAAAGATGCCACAAAAAATTCAGGGGATTTTTCTTATCAATGTCCCCATTGCTGGAAATAGTCCCATCCATCTTGGTAATTCAGGGCTAGAAGTAGTGTATTTCACAGCAATGTTCTTTCCTCTTTCCTCTCAAATAGGCATGACATATGATTACCTAAAATAGTGAAATAAAAATATCAAATCTTTAGTACATTCTGTGAATTAACTGTAGAAATTGATGTCTTTTAGGAAAATCTTGATACAGAGGGAGATTATAAAACATAATGACTATGAGGATGGTTTTAGAAGTGTTATACAGTAACAATGAAACTTTAGGCAACTTATCTGGTCTATAGTACTTAGTCTTGGAGTGTTAAATGAGCTAATATTAGACGTCTTATAACATTAAATGAGGTAATGATATTTTTAAAAATCATTTATTTATTTATTTATTTATTTATTTATTTATTTATTTATTTGCTGTGGGGTTTCTCTACACAGCTCAGATATATAGTGATCTTCCTGTCCCAGCCTCCCCAATGCTGGGATTAGAGCCAACATGCCTGATTTTGTTCGCCAGCTTGGTGCAGAGCCAGCATGGCATGCAGTACAAGGGATCAAACCCAGGTACTTGACCTTGCCAAGCAGGCACTTAGACCACTGAGCTATTTCCCTAGCCCAGTGAGGTAATAATATTTGTAAAGCACTCAATTCAGTGTTGATATAAAGTAAATACATAGCTGTTGTATTGCCATCATTGTATATATCTTATAAGAAACAGAGTCTTGGTTTATTTTTTAGTGTTTTTCCAACTTGTTAGAAGCCATAGTAGATACTCTCCTTTTATATTTCCAGCATAAATATTCGTGACTGCTCTTTTGTTTGCATGGCCCATTTTTTCCTGTTAATATCACTTTCTTTTCTTCCTTTTTGCTGCTGATCTATTATCTTTTCTTTCCTGAGGCTGAGCTGAAACAACCCAGCATCAGTAGTAAGAGCAGCCTCTCCCTGCTGGCTTTCTTTCCCAAAAACCATCAGCACAATTTCACCCACGCCTCTCTAATGGCACTCTTATCCTACAGCCTCAGATTTCCCATCATGCCCAGGGGACATTAGCAATATGAGGAAAGGCTCAGGGGAGCCAAATGTGGAGCTGAAGTAAGTCTGAGAAGGAAAATATGCCCAAGTTGGTATTGTAATGAGGAAGATGAATAAGAGCAGAAATACAAGGTGAGAGCATTATGGAGAATGGAAATAAAAATGTAAACATGTGTCAGTAAACTTCCTGCACCCTCGATAGGTCCATTGGAAAGAAGCTTTGCTAGCGATCATCAGGAAATCCCATAGCTTTTACAGTAATAAAATCAGCAAGGTATTGGCAAAAAAATAGACCTGAGTATCAGTGGAAGAGATTAGAAGATGCAGAAGCAAATACAAACACACTCAGCCAATTTATCTTTGACAAAGGGGCCAAATATGCTTACTGGAAGAAAGATAGCCTCTTTAACAAAAGGTTCTAGAAAAACTGGCTCTCTACATGTTGAAAACTAAAACTTGGCCCAAGTCTATCACCATGTACTAAACTAAAGTCTAAATGGATTAAAGATCTAAATATTAAAAGAGAAACATTAAATCTCCTGGAAGAGAAAGTAGGAGAAAACCTTGAAGACATTGGGGTAGGCAAAGAGTTCATAGACAAAAATTAAAATGCACATTTAACCCTTGAAAGCATCAATAAATGGGACCTCCTTTGGCTAAGAAGTTTTTGTATGTCAAAAGAAATTACGAATAGAGTGAAAAGACAACCCACCAATTTTGAAAATATTTTAATTAATAAGTATTCAGGCAAAAGTCTCCTATCTAGAATTCATAAAGAACTAAAAACCATTAGGGTCACAAAATTCAAAGATCCAATCCAGAAATGTGCATCCAATATGAACACAAACTTCTTAGGGAAAGAAATCCAGCAAGTACATAAAGAAATTCTCAACATCACTAGCCATCTGTGAAATGCAAATTAAAATAACACTTAGATAACATCTCACCCCAGAAAGAATGGCTATCATAAAGAAATCAACCAACAACAAGTGTTGGAGAGGCTGTGGGGAAAAGGAACCCTTCTCCACTGCTGGTGGGAATGCATATTGGTGCAACCATTATGGAAAGCAGTGTGGAGGATCTTTAAAAAACTAGAACTGGAAATCCCATTCAATCCAGCCATCCCCCTACTGGGAATTTTCCCAGAAGAACTGAAAACATCATACCATAGTGATATCTGTGCACCTATATTTATAGCAGCCCAATTTGTAATAGCCAAATCTTGGAAGCAACCAAAATGCCATCACTTGAAGAATGGTTGAAAAAGATGTGGCATTTTTATACAATGGAATATTACTCAGCTATAAAGAATGCTAGACTAGAAGACTTCATATACAAATGGATGTATATTGAACATATACTCATAAGAGAAATAAACCAGACCTACATATGTAAATATCGTATAGTCTCCCTAGTATAAGAAATCTA
>PVKN010029181.1:0-13027 GCA_004027915.1 Capromys pilorides
GATCCCCGGCACCACATGCTGCGCCAGCGCCACCACCAGGGCAGGCTGAGCCAGCCACAAAATGAATAAATAAAGAAACAAACAAACACAACAAGCAAACAAATAAATAAATAAATAAAATTAAAAAAAAAAAAGAAAATAAAAGGAGCGCGCCCAGCTCATGTCCTAGGAGACCGGCACGTGACACCCGGCAGACGACAGCGCTCCAGAAGAGCTGCAGGCCCGCGTGACTTGTGAATACACACAGAAGGTCTGGCTGAACTCCAGCAGGGGAGCTCAGCGGTGCCCACGGGAAACCCCACCACACTGGGCCGCGCACTCCGCGGCTGGAGTCTGCCCTGAGTGGTAAGCAGCCTCCTGGCCACACACACTGCTCCTAGGACTGGACCTGCCTTGGGGTGTAGCCCGGGCAGACTGCCCTCCCTCCACAGCAGGCCTCGCTGGGCCTGGGGACACAGAGCCCCCCACCTAGGAGTGGGCTGGGGCCTCATGAACAGCACCACACATCTGTCACCTCAAGGCGGTGACCAATCAGAGACACTGAGACACAAAACGTACCAGCTCTAGACTGGAAGCCCAGGCCTGAGTCTAACAGTGCAGGTGCCTGGTGGAGGCTACGACTCATTGATAAGACGAAAGACCGACCACTCTCACAGAGAGGCGTGGACACGGGCAGGGACAGACACGCACGCAGCACGCTTCTGCATGGAGGACTGCAGACTGCAAACTGCCTATCTGCCCGCGGTCACCTGAACAGAGGTCACCTGAACAGAGTACGGCGCTGCCGGCTCCGAAGGCCGGGCGCCCATGGGAAGCCTAGGTCCACGCGATTTTCAGAACGTGTAGGAGGCGGCTGCCTGACTCCGGCTGCACTGAGCCCCACCTGGCACCAGACGGCACAAGCGACAACAAAGGCCACGGGGCTGGATCTCATCAGCTAGAAAGGTTTGCTCTATGACAGACACCGCTACCAGGCGCGGTGGCGCACGCCTGTGATCCTAGCGCTCGGGAAGCTGAAGCAGCCGGACTGCTGCGAGCGTGCGGCCAGCCTCAACTGGATAGCAAGCACCGTCTCCATAGAATAAAACAGCACTGCTATGAGAATAAAAAGGCAAACTTGCAACCCACACACCTCACAAAAGTCTGATATCTGAGATACAGAAAGAACTGTTCGGGGGTGGGGAGATAGCTCCGTGGCACAAGTGCCTGCCTGGCAAGGGCAAGGTTGTGACTTTGAACCCTGGTCCCACAAAAAACCCCCAAAACCCAAAAAACCCAAACTTTTAGCACTCCACAGCGAAAACACAAATGACCCAACTTACAAATGCTCAAAAGAGACTACTGGGTATGGTGGCGCACACCTGCGATCCCAGCACTCAGGAGGCTCGTTGTGAGTTCGAGATCAGCCTGGGCTACAAGGTGGGCTCAAGGCCAGCCTAAGCTGCACAGGGAGACCCTGTCTCAAAAAGACAAGAAAACAAAAACAAAAACAAAAACAAAAACAAAACCCCAAAACACGGAGTCCTGTGTCCTCAGAAATTATACGTTAAAAATGAAACCTACCCGTGAAGCTGCACACCATGAGCCCTGAGGGGATGAGACTGAAGCTCAGGCCCACAAGGGCCCACAGGGCCGCCCCTGGCCCCCGGTGAGGCGTGCGCAGGTCCTCTGGCCTGCAGCTCCTTCCCAGGTACTCTATTCTGGGGCTCATGCAGCCAGAGTGGATGTCATACCCACCCTGCAGCCCCCGTGCCGCTGCACATGGCCCTGTGCACCCAGAAATGCACGTCTGGTGGGTGTGGGTGTGTGGGTGTGTGATGTGATGCGGGGCCAGGTCACAGAACACAGGGCATGGCACAAGGGACTTGGCCATGGTGTCACATGCTGCCACCTGCTGGAGGTCTCTGAAGCTAGACTGTGGCAAGGGGGAACAGATGGGCTGTCACCAGGGACGGGGTCAGCACTGGGCAGCTAGGGCCTGTGTCCTGCTAGGCAAGGAGCCCTGGGTCAGTCAGTTTAGGCTCCAGCATGTAAAGAACCCAGACAAAGGCGAGCTGGGGGCTCATGGCTGGCACATCAGAGAAAACGAAGGGAAAAGAAGAAAGCCTGAACACAGCTGACACCCAGACTCTCAGAACCAGCACTGTGGTGGGGAGCACCGCACCTCAGGACCCAGTGTTCCAGCTCACTGCGTCCTACAGGGGTGGGGGTGGGGGTGGCCAAGGTGACAGGGCTCTGAGGGGCCAGCCCTTGATTCAACCCTCAACAAGGAGTCCAGGCCGTGGGCTTGGGGACTGATGCTCCAGCCGCACCACTGTCCCCTCCCTGAAGACTGCACTTACAGGGACAGCAGTGGGTACCCACCAAGAGGTTGACGGACTCGATGACGTCCAGGAACACCTCGTTCTTCCGGTATTTGATGCCCTCTGACCGCCAGGACACTGCATTGGTGACAGTGGCTGGGGGCCGCGGTGCCCCTGTTTCTAGCTTGTGGCCTTCCTGCGTGATGTACCTGTGGGCCTCCGCTCAAGTTAGGGGTGTCGGCTATGGGTCCCACCTCCATAGTCCCTTCCACACCAGCAAGTCCCACAGATGGTGGCCCCTGGTGACCAGACCTGAGGCAATGGCCTGAGGTGCTCATTTCTGGGATCCAAGGAGAAATGTTAGGAGAACAGGAAGTGGGTGTGAGCCAGGTGTGGCATACCCCCTCACCCCAGCTATCAGGGGGACTGAGGCAGGAAGATATCAGGTTTGACCAGTGTCTGGGCCAATCAGCCAGATCTTATCTCAAAATAAAACAAAAGGACTGGGCTGGGGCTGAGGGGGTGGGCGCTTGCCTAGCGTGAGAAGGAAAGAGAAAGAGGAAGCAGAGCCAAGCAGCTGACAGGAGGCGCCCGCAGCCCCACACTCACTCCTGCAGGATCTTGCTGTCCGTGGTCTGTGGGTAGCCAAAGTCCATGAGCTCGTCCAGCAGCTCATAGATGATGACAAAGTTGTCACGGATGCTCTCCTCCTCCAGCTCCTTGAAGTACTCAGAGAACACCTGGGGGGTGGCGGGCAGTCCTGAGTGAGCCACAGCCTGTGGCCCCGTCATGCTCCCAGCCTGGCTCTGCTCCCAGGAGTCCACAGCTCACCTGAACCACCTTGTAGAGGAAGGAGAACACCAGCGACACGCAAGCATTCTTCTTGGATGTGGCAACCACTGTGTGGGTGTGTTAAGGACGGTCCCATTCCCAGCCCACCCTGGTCACTGCCAGGCGCAGAACACAGTGGGCGCTGGCCAGAGGGCCCTGCCTGTGCGGGAAGCAGCACCTAAACCCGGAACTGTGGTGTGGGCCTGAGGCAAGAGGATGGGCCATTTAGCCAGTTCCCCCCTCCCCCCCAAAAAAAACCAACCCAAAAAGCAAACCAAAACAAAAGAAACGACCCAAAGCAAAGGTGCCAAGGACAGAGCTCAGCCAAGGCAAGGCCGCACCAGCCAGCATTGGGCAAGCAGCGGCAGCCGCCACAGGCGAGGCCAGGGCTCCAGCCCGAGCACCCGCCTTGCAGGAGCTCCCTGGTGCCGCCTGGCCCTCCTTCCTGGGCAGTGGGGCATGGCAGAGGTTGTGGCTCGGACCTGCAGGGTCTGTCAGGGACAGACCTAGCAATCTGGCTGCACCAGAGGAAGCCCCGGGGACCCCTCCCCAGTCACTATGTGTGGAACAGGGTGGACAGGGCCTGGGGCTCAGGCTGTGCGCAGGGCCAGCTGCTCCCACACCCGGGCAGCCAGGCCCGGTAGGGCAGCTCCAGGGGATGCAGGCACAGCCACCTCCCAGAGGTCTAAACAGGGACACCTGGGCATCACCAGGATGCCATCTGGGTGTCCTCTCCCTCAGCCTGGTGCATGGGCCACCTCAACTGGCCATGCAGCCAGGCCCTCTCCAGGGGGTGGAGACCAGGACAGTAGTAGGGCTGGCTGCTGTCCCCTGGGACTGCCATTCAGACCCTCAGAGGGCCACCTGGCTGCCAGAGCCCAGCTGTTTCTGGGTGCAAGCTGGGCCCTCCATCCCTTCCCCACATCTGTGCCCTACGACGGCACAGCCTGCCACACTCTAGACTATCTGTCACAGCACAGCACTGCAGACCCTGGGGCACCGGACACTCTCCGGCCACACCTGCTGCTCATCTCCCAGGACGGGCATCACACCGCTCCCCGGGCCACTGCAGTGTCCCCACGGGTCTCTGCCAAGGGATACGGTAGAGGTTGTTGTGCTTGATCCACATAAAGCGCACCCCTCCATGGGCCAGGATGGGCGACAGCACGCCCTCCTCCTCCTTCTCCATCAGGATGGGCATGAAGTGCTCCACCTCCGACATGTCCACATCACCACGGTAGTTCCGGCAGATGAGCACCTGCGGTGGGCGGGCGACCAGTCAGGGGCACTGCAGCCTCCTCTCTCCCTGTGCCCGGGGGTCTCCCCTGCCCCTGCAGGCTGAAGCAGGCCCCTGGGTCTGGAAGGATGGTAGCACCTGTGCGTTCTGCTGCTCCCGGACGGCAGCCCACAGGGATCCAAGCCCCAGAGCAGTGGCACTAAGACACACACATGGGCTCATTTATAGCGGTACCAACCACTCATTCATTTATGCACTTGCTGGTGCTAGGGGGTGGCGGGCGCTGGGCTGCACCTCAGTCCTTTTTAATCCCAAGAGAGGCAGGCGCCACCAGGTGGGCCTGAACTTTGAACCAAGGCCAGAGGGACGGAGTAGGGTGGAGGACGGCAGGCTGGCCACAAGCAGTTGCAGGGGGGCAGGGACCCTGTGGGTGGAGAACCTTCCAGGTGACAGGACTCCCTGTGCAGAACCAGGCCGCTCTGTCTTCCACAAGGGCCACTGCTGGCCCCTGGCACTCAGCTCCCAGCCCCGGGCTACTAATGGCTCCTGTGCTGGCTGGTGCTGTCAGGTGACTATCACCTGTCACCTGGTGCTGTCAGGTGACTGTCACTTGGTTTTTCTTTTTGTCTTTTGAGACATGAACTCCTACACAGCTCAGGCTGGCCTTGACTCACTTTGCAGCCCAGGCTGGTCTTGAACATGTGACACTCTTCCTGCCTCCGGTACCCCAGTGCTGGGACCACAGCATGCGCCGCCATGCCCAGTTTGCTGCCCTCTTTCTGCTCGGGCAGCTGCAGGGAGGCAGCAGCCCCAGGAGGGGATGTGGGTACTCTGGCAGTCTCTCCCTGGGAGATGCCTCCTTCCCTCAGTGCTCCCTGGGCTGTCGGCTGGGTGTTCTCCACACCACAGCCCAGGACAGGATGCCTTCGGCCAGCACCTGGGCTGCCCATGGCCCTTCTGCCCACGGGGACACTTTGCCTTCACTGCACTGTCACCTGTCACCTTCTCAAACCAGCCTGGGCATCGAGCTTTGCCAGGGAGCCTTTGTAACCTCATGTAGGAGGCTGAGTGACTGCTCACTCGGGGCCACATCTCCTGGCCCAAGTGCTCAGTGACACGCCTGGCTGTGTCTGTCCCAGAGCAGGAAAGCTCCCAGCACTGCAGCCAGGGTGGGGCTGCCTGTCTCCTGCATCTGCATGGCCTCTCAGTGAAGAAAGCAGGCCCAGAGCAGCGGGTGCCGTCTGAGGTACACAGACCCGGCCACAGTTGTCCACAGGGCCTGCAGGAGAGGCCGGCTGAAGAGACAGGAGGCTGAGACAGGGCACAATGGCCAGGCTGGAGCAGGAGGGCCAGGCCTCCTCCAGAATAGGGTTTGCCCACTCCCAAGGCTGACTTGGGGACATAGCAGTGTTGACTGGTGCCATCCACATACTTACTCCAGGACACCAGAAGAAAAAGTCATTCATGGCTGCCTGTTGCAGGCTCTGGGCCACTGAGCAGCAGGACGGAACACCCACCTGCCCTCCTGGCGAAGGTGGGGCTGGTCTGGCATGGGCGGACCAGTTCTGGTTCCCACAGGAGAGGCCAGACAGTCATTCACTGTCCACCGGGATAGCCCTTGGGCAAGGCTGCTGCCCAGTTCTCAAGGCCTGGACAAGTTCCCAGCTGGGCATGGTGGCACACGCCTGTGACCTCAGCATGTGGGAGGCTGAGACAGAAGAACTGTCAGCAATTGAAAACCACCCTGGGCTATATAGTGAGCTCAGGGCCAGCCTGAGCTGCACAGAGCGAAATCCTGTCTCGAAAGAAAAAAAAAGGTGCCAGAGCTGTGCTTGTTGTCCCAGCACTCTGGGAGGACGGGACAGGAGGGTTATCAGTTTCAGCCCCGCCTGGACAGCGGAGAGACTTAGCTAGACCCTGTCTCAAAGTGAAAAATAAAAAAAGAGCTGGGGTTGGAGCTCAGTGAGAGGTCCTGGGTTCCACCCTCAGTGCTGGAAAATAAGTTTCTGGACTGTGGCGGAGCTGAGTGGTAACACACTTGCCCGGCAAGCAAAAGGGCCTGGGCTAATGCTCAGGACCCGAAAGAAACAGCAGTTTTCTGTCTTAAATGCCCCAGGCTCTGCAGATGACACAGGACCCACATGTCCTCCTCCTCCACTCCCTGTACTCATGGATGCACCGCTGCAGCAGACATCTGCCTGTCAAGAGCTTATGCCACACATTCCCCTCCAGCCTGCCCAGGGACCCGCGACACTGGGCAGGTATTTTTCATATCCTAGCTCCATGCACAAACGATCGGGGGAGGGAGGACTCCCAGACCGGGGACCTCGCGCTGCAGCATGCGACCTCAGCAGGATTGGTGGTCTCTGTGTCTCCGTTTCCCCTCGCACAACCTCCCCAGCCCAGCGTTTGGAGGAAGGTTGTGATGCCGCCTCGGAAGAAGGCCGCCAGAGCATGCAGCAGCTGGGGCACCCGTCTAAAACGCCTGACCGCCCAGTCAAGGGTCGCGGCTGGACTTACAAGGGCGGGGAAGCCGCCGCAGGTTACGTGGCAACAACGAGGCTGCCCCCCCCCAACCTAACAGGGAGGGCTCCAGAGCTTGGACCACAGCCTGCTACCTAGCAACCGAGGGGACCCAGGCAAAAGCGTATCTGCCTCCGCCTCTCGCCAGGGTGGCGGTTACCTAGCAACAGGGTGGGTCCCTCTCGAGGCGCGGCCTTAGAGAGTTGCCTGGCAACCGGAAGTGTGGGCACCCTAAGTACCTTGCCCTTCAGGTCCAGCACGTAGACGGCGCTGGCGGACATGTCGGCTGCGGAAGGCCCTGGCGGCGCCGAAGGCGGCAGCAACGGCTCTCCTGGCCGGCGCTGAGTGAGACCGGCTCGTTAGCGACACTTCCTCGACTTCCGGGCCTCGGGGCCGCGCGCGGACCGTTATGTCCGGTCCAGGAGGAGCGGCGCGCAGTGCGCAGGCGCCTGGCGGCTTGGACACAAGCGCAGTACGTGTTTTGGGACCATAAATTTCGCCCCACCTCACACTTCCCGGAAGTGAGGCCTAGGGGGCGGGGTGGGCGAGGCCAACCGAATCCGGTTTTTCTCTGTCACGGGCAGTAAGATCGGGCCAACTGGACGGGGAGCCCCTCCTGTGGACCAGGCTAGAGGACAGGGCCTGGAGGGGCAGCCGACCCGGCCGGAGCCCACAGTCCGGTGGGGAAGTCTCGCAAGGGAGGTGGGGCTGTGCGGACGGAGGTCGCGCCCAGCGGCGGGCCGGCCGGGACGCCTCCGGCCGAATGAGCCGCTGCGGGCGGCGCTGCGGCGGAGCTGGCGCGTGGCCCCGAGCGCGAGCGCGACGACGCCGGGAGCCTCTGACTTCATATCCCGTCCGCTCGGGTCGTCGGTATACCGCTTCCTGCTTTTTTCAACCGAAACCGAAGGACTCGCCCCAGCCGCTGCCGTGGCGTCTCCCACACACCCGTTTCCATCGATTCATGCGCCGGAGGAAAACAATGGCGAAAGCTGAAGTCCACAGTTCACTTGGGGGCCACGCGGTCCCAGCCTTTTCTGCACCAGGGTCCCACTCGGTGGAAGACAGCATTGAAAAGGACTGGGGTAGCGGATGGTTTCCGGATGATTCAGCACATTACATTTATTGCGGGCTTTAATTTCTCCTGTTGTAACATGCAATGAGATAATTAGACAGTTTGCCACAGTGCGGTCAGCGGGAGTCCCAGCTGGCTTTCCTGCAGTTGCACGGTCTCCTCGGCGGTGATGGGCTGCAGCGGCACGTTGCTAAAGTTCCGTCCACGCTGTAATTTCATTTTGGTCGCTGTCACCGCAGAGACACGATGTTGGAAACGGAAGCCGGCTTTTCAGTCCTTTTTGGCAGTCGCAGGACACTGTGTCCTGAAATCAGGCTAGAACATATGGAGATGTGGCATTGTTGTCTCAGACAACTCTTTAAGGCCACTGGCATTTGTCATCTCTTGGCTTATTCACGAACAGGGCATGAGTCCAGTCCTGTCCACGCTGGGGGTCTTTTGTGGTTGGGAAGCAGTGTGCAAAGTCTTGTGGAGGCTGAGATAAGTGGTGGGAAGAAGGCCCTGGCTCACCTGGGCGCAGTGGCACACGCCTGTAATCCCAGCACTCTGGGAGGCTGAGGCAGGAGAGTCCTTGAGAGTTCGAGGCCAGCCTGGGTTACCAAGTGAGCACAAGGCCAGCCTAAACTGCATAGAGAGATCCTGTCTCAAAATGACAAAAAAAAAAAAAAAAAAAAAAAAAAAAAAAAAAAAAAAAAAAAAAAAAAAAGAAAGAAAATAAATACATAAATAAAAAGACTGGCTCAGTCTCTGTCAGAATCTTTATTAATTTTTGTTTTTTTTTTTATTTTTTGTGGGACTGGGGTTTGAACTCATGACCTTGCACTTGCCAGGCAGGCACTTGTGCCACAGAGCTGTCGCCCAGCCCCTCTTTATTAATGTTTGAAACATGTCAAAATTTTATTCCCACTGTTCACTCTTTGCCCCCATAATTCCAGTTTGGCTTTGAATGCAGCCACTTTACCTGCCAACTCGAGAACGGCTGTCATTCTCCCTTGAGGTGACTGAGGTTGAATATGTCACTTGAGGCTTTTTTTTTTAAACCTTGCTGTGTAGCCCAGGTTGCATGCGATCCTCCTGGCTCAGCCTCCTGAGTAGCTGGGTACAGGCGCACATCACCATAACGGACGGAGTGAGCAGGTTTTAAGACTCATCTTGTGTCTCTGAAACGTGCTGCTGCTGGTGTGTTTCTGGAGGAACTCTGGAGTGACTCTGTCCTCATCACCCCTGGCCAGTGCCCTCCGTTAGAAAGCCATGTCCCGTCTGTGTGACAGAAGGTCCTGGTGCCGAGCCTGCTTCCTACCACTTAGACAGGCCCCCTGGTGCTTTATTTTAAGCAGGGCTTCTGTTGTCACCTTAGTCTTCCGCTGTGTTATCACTGGGTCTTCCCCCTTTTCCAAGGGCTCTGTGGTGAGGTTTGGGGTTTACTCACTGTGGCTACAGTTGGCTTGTGTACTTCCCAGAACTGTGGTGGAGGGCAGAGCACAGTTGAGAAAGTGGCAGATGGAGGTGGCCAGTGCAATACCAGGGGGGCCCACATGCACACTGAGAGAAGTGCTGAGATTCTGACTCAGCTGTCACAAGATTCAGTGCTGGACTGTCACTTGCTGCTCCCTGACGGGGCTGAGCTGAGTCCAGGGGCAGACGGTCTGTCCTGGTGGGTGTGCAGTCTCAGCTCTCTGCTGACGTTTCTCTGCCTTTGCAGCCACTCTCCAGTGCTAGCGTCACTGCCTCAGCCCCACCTCTGACCCTCAGGCACCAGATCCCTCCCTTGGAAAGTTCACATGCTAGGCCTCAACCCTGTGAGGATCTAACGTTGCAGATCCGACAGGAGGTTGAGCTCAGGCTGTGATGTGGACAGCCAGAAACACAGAGGAAGCTTGGCCTACCCGCCACTTGCCTCCTGCCACTCATCCAGGATCTTAGTAGATCACAGACCTGGGGCTGGGGACCCCATGCACTGCGCATGCCGATGGGTCTCTTGTTCCAGGTTGCTGCAGGTCTGTTTTAAAGAATGTTTTTTTTTAAAATTTATTTATTTATTTATTTATTTGTTTGCTTGTTGTGTTTGTTTATTTATTCATTTTGTGGCTGGCTCAGCCTGCCCTGGTGGTGGCGCTGGCGCAGCATGTGGTACCGGGGATCGAACCGCAGTCCCCGCAGTTGCCTGAGCCCTCCTAAGCAGGCGCTTTAGACCACTGAACCATCTCGCCGGCCCCATAAAGAATGTTTTTAGTACAGCGTCTCACTACAGATTGGACTGGCAATGATCCTTTTTTTCAGCCTCCCAAGCACTGGGATTATAGGCACATGCCACCACACCCAGTCTCAATCCCGTCTCAGTGTGTCCCAGGGATGGGGCCGGCATGGCAGGCTGGGGATCAAATGCTGGCCCCTCCATCTGCCTAAGCAGGTGCTTTAGCCTGCTGAGCTATCTGGCTGCCCACCCCCCACCCCCCACACCCCGTTTAACCAGTATTTTTTTTTTTTTTCCTGATGTCTAATTCTTTATTTACTTATTTTATGGCTGGCTCAGCCTGCCCTGGTGGTGGGGCTGGCGCAGCATGTGGTGCCAGGGATTGAACCACAGTCCCTGCAGTTGCCTGAGCTTTACTAAGCAGGCGCTTTAGACCACTGAACTATCTCACCGGCCCTTTTAAATATTTGTTTGCTTGTTTCTTTATTTACTTATTTTATGGCTCAGCCTTCTAATTCTTTTATTTTTTTGAATTTTATTTGGTACAGGGTCACACTACACAGCCGAGACTGAGACTCTTCATGATCTTCCGCTCAGCCTTCTGAATGCTGGGATTACAGGTGTGCACCACCACACCCAGTTTTGGTGGCTGCCTCAGCGAGGGGCTGGCTCGGCCAGGGATCAAACCTGGGTCCTTGCGCTTGCCAGGCAGGTGCTTAAACCAATGTGCTATCTCCTCGGCCCAATTCTTTTTTCGAGCTCACGACCTTGCCCTTGCCAGGCAGGCATTTGTGCCACGGAGCTGTCTCCCTGGCCCCCCATTTCTTTTATTTTTTTGACACATTCATGGATCAAAAATATGTTTACTTAAAAGAGTCCAACAAAAAAATGCAAACCAGTGACCAGTATTTTTCAACTCTTCTTGCTCTTGCTGCACTGGAGGACATGGAAGACAGAGCCTTGGGTTCCTCCGGCAGTGTGTCGGGGACACTGGGGTGCTTTCCTGCGCCTTCCTTCCTTAAAGGTGCAGTGACCAAGTATTTTTTTTGTCTTATTGAAACAGGGTCTTGCTATGTAGTTCAGGCTCCCCTGAGCTCACTTTTGTAGCCCAGACTGGTCTCGAACTCATGCCTACCCTCCTGCCTCCCAAGTGCTGGGATGACCGGCGTGCGCCATCGTGCCCGGCTACATGACCCAGTATTCTGACGAGGGCCTGCTGTGTGGAGCAGGTCCTGCTGCCACCTGCTGGCCTTGCCCCGAGTACTTGGGTCACTGCTGCTCTGAAGTAAGTTTCTCCGAGGCAAAGGTGACGCCCAGGGCTGACAGGAAGCAGAGCCCTGGTGGAGATGGGAGCAGTGGGAGCAGCTAGGGGGGCGGGGGGGCTGCTTCCTACCCGGGACCCCTGGTTGCAGAGACATCTTGTATTAAAAGCCGACCTGTACAGACACCGTCCCAGCTGGGCACTGCAGTGCACACCTCTGGCTCCAGCTATTGTGAGGCCAGCCTTGGCAATGAGACCCTAGGGCCGGGGTACAGGAGGCCTACAGTCCTGCTTGGCAGTTTCTTTCCACTGGGCCTCACTGCCTTTACTGGTGTTCTGGGGTGCTGAGCTGTATCCTAACCCCACTCTTATTTTTGTTTCAGACAGGGTCTCGGTCTCACTATGCAGCTCAGGCTGACCTTGAGCGCACTCTGTAGCGTAAGCTGGTCTCAAACTTGCAAAGATTCTCTTGCTTCAGCCTCCTAAGGACTGGCATGAAAGACACGCCCAGTAAGGCACGCTATTTCTATGCCTGTGTGGCGAGATCGCAGAGCTGTGACCTCCCTGCAACTTCGGGCCCAGGGTGCAGTGCCCCAGGACCCAGACGGGCAGTCTGTCCACACGGGAAGGAGGAACCCTTCTGAGGCCTGGAGGCCTGGCAGCAGTTGGTTACACAGAGATAAATAGAGTAAATACCTCAGCACCGCACAGCTGCTGTCTTCTAGGTGGCAAAGGCCTCCACTGCCAAGCTGGGCCCAGCTCCTGACACCCCAGCACTCCAGGAAGCTGAGGCAGGAGGGTCAATTCAGCAAGACTGCCTCAAAATACAAAGGCTGGACAGGCTGCAGCTTAGCGGAAAAGCTTTGGATTCCATCCCTGTTGAACAAAGCCAACCTTGCCAAACCGCCCTTCTGGAAGGTTTGGGAAGAATTCCTCCCAGTGGACAGACAGGCGTACAGGAAGAACACCCCAAGTCAGAATCTGAGGCCCTCCTACACCCTACATCTTCTGAGCAACATGGGACAAGGACAGAATCCCACAGTACGGAACTTTTTTTTTTTTAAATAGCTACAATCTTTCTTTTTTTTTTTTTGGCGGGACCATGGTTTGAACTCATGACCTTGCACTTGCCAGGCAGGCATTTGTGCCACAGAGCTATCTCCCCAGCCCCCCCTGGAACTGTTTCATGCAGTTATTAAAAATGCCAAGAAAATGGAGTCCCGTGTGTGTCCCAATTCAGCGCGATGAATGTACTTTTATTATGCACCACAGGATCCACTAATAAAACCATCCTGTAAAACCACCTGAAGGCCGTGTAGACAGCTGTGTGTCAGGCAGGCACGAGCTGTCTACGCCCGGGTCCCCTCTCCCGAGGCCTAGCCGTGCATGCCCACAGGTCTCAAACCCCAGGTCTGAAATCCAGGCCACTCTGGTGCCACGGGTTCCAGACAAGAACTGTCCACTGGGGCTTTGTGGTGCTCAGCTGCAGACTGCGGCATAACGCGCACTGTGACAGATCGGCACCAGAGGGGCGCGTCCAGGAGAGAGGCAAGGGCAGTACTTCCAGGAGGGCCGGGGAGCTGGGGGGAGCAGGGGGAGAGCAGGG
>PVKN010029182.1:0-13046 GCA_004027915.1 Capromys pilorides
TCCACTTGGTAGCAACACAAGGGCACCAGGGAAGAAGCCTGGGTGTCAGAAAGCTGCTGATAAACCACTGAGGTAGCCCTTACCCGAATCCTCCTACTGCCGCCTCTGGAAGAATTGAGAAGTTTGTGTGTCCCTTACTCTTGACATGGTATCTATCTGTTCAACTCTCCTGTGTCTTCTGCTGTCTTGGTGCATGCGCACGTGCACGCACATACACACACACACACACACACACACACTCACACACACACATCTCATCTCTTTTTCGCTCTCAGGAGCTCATTCTCCATGTTTGACCTTTTTTTAGTCTCGATATTTCTGTTTCTATCTTTCAACTTGAATCCTAAGGACAATTCTTAACTCAGAAAAGCCAGCTGTCACTCAGGTGTCTTCAGAAAATCAAATAGGAGACACAATTGCTCTACCTGTTCCCTTCAAGACCACACACATAGGTCACCACAGGGGACCAGTCAAAGGCCCCTGGCTCCTTCTTCAGCCACTTCTCCAGCTCTTGCAGGTTCTGGTCCAGGTAGTCAGTGGCAACGATCTCTTTGAAGCACTCACAAGCAGAAAGGAGCTGGTAGACAGTGGGGCCAGAGCCAATGTCGATCAGAAGGTCACCCTCCACCCTGCCTGATGGCAAGAAGGAAGGGAAAAAGTGAGGCGTCATAGTGCAACAGACAGAACTGAGTGAACGCTGTGTACACTCTAGCTGTGCCAGAGAAACCCAAAGACAGACTACCACACTCTCGCTGGCTCTAAATCCATTTCTCAAGCATCTTTTCAATTTCCATTCACCTTCCAGAATGGAAGCATATTTTACTGGGCCATAGGAAGGTCTACACAAAGAAAAAAGATCTACAGCTACTGTACAGATTCCTGATCCAGCAGCACTGCTAAATGACAAATGTAAAAAGCTAATAAGGGCCAGGGAGACAGCTCAGCAGCAGAATCGCCTGTCTGCAAGCCCAAGGTCCCAAGTGTGACCCCCCCCAGTACTAAAAAGAAAAAAGAAATTATATTAAGGAATATTTTAGGGAGGAACCTTTTCTTCATTGTTCAAAAGTTTCCCTCCAGAACACCCTTGGAGTTCTTATTGTGTCCGGAGGTCATTCCCTCTTGCAAACTCACAGCAGTCCAAATAGATATTAAACTCTCCATTGCTTAAGGGTTCCATTGAGGTTAACCAGCTCCTCCAAGTCTCCTTAACAAGTTACACAGGCTCAGGACAGCCCCCAGACCTCCAAGTTGCCCTCCTCAGGACCAGAAGAAATCATGGATATAAAAACACTTCATAAACTGTAAAACAGCTGAACCAGCGTTAGTCATTATCCTAGTTAAGTAAACGAAGCCAAAGCACAACAGCCAGACACAAACCCAGCCAGGCCTGAGATCTATGACTCACACAGCCATGAACCACAAGCAACAAACTTACCTGGGCAGAACACCTTGAAAAGATATGTCAGAATTTGCCTAAGAACCTGGTTTTCAGAAGAGTTTCTGGACCCAAAATTGCAGTATTTTTCTAGATAATCTCGAGGGTTAAAATATTTTACATAAAAGTCTTTGGAGGTGAAGCCAGATTCCATTGTGTTGCCCTCCTGTGCCACCAGCCCGCTGCTCCCCTCCCCTCTCCCAGCAGCCAAGGAGTCGTCCTGCCAGTGTTTTCCTGAGCCTTGAGTCTCCAATCTTTGTCCCACTGGGTCAGCCCACTCTTCTGAGCTCTATCACAAATTGGCCCCAAATGTGCTGGCTATTTAGGAATTGAGATTCTTGGAAAAGGTAACCTAGAAGGGGGTGAGCTGTGTCCAGGGTTTGGCCAAGGGGTGAAGGTCCACCCCAGAAAACTGCAGACAGGAGAAATCACCCAAGCATATCATGGAAATTATTTAACCCAGAAGAAACTCTCAGTTCAGCTCGTGTCTGAACGATGCCATCATTTACCTCACTCTGGTGGTTTCCTCCAGAAAAGAGTCACAAAGAATGATTTATATTTCAGTGTACAAGGTAAGAAAAGAAGAGAAGAGAAATGTGCTCAGGGCCAAGGAATGTTGGCTAAAGATGGAACCTCAGATGGAAAGAGGAATTTTTAAAAGCTGGGCAAGGGTTTCTGTAAAGTCCAGGCCACTTAGCTTGCCTGTAATCCTCTCCTTGGGTCCCGACACTCACCACCACTGTCCCCCACATCTGCAGCGTCCCCTGCTACCAGTGCCCCAGGCTCCCTGCCGCTTTCTGTTGATTCTATTCCAGACAGCGCTTTCAAAGAGAACTCTAACCACTGTTTCCTTTAAGAATTCCTTACATCTCCATTTCTGAAGGCATAATGCTCTTAGAATTTGTTCCACCCAGCCAGGAACTTTATTATATTATTCACGCCTGGCTTTCTCTGTGAAATTCCTTTCCCAAACTAAATATTACATATGTGAAAAATTAAACGATCAGCTCCCTTAAACCAAGGACTGTGACCCCATTTTTAGTTCTCCTACTCTACCTCATGTGTTGTTTCCTTTGGTAGATGTTCAAACGCTGGTTAATTAATTAGCTGTTGTCATATTGTCCCAAATGCAAATGCAGTGAGTCTCCAGTACTCTGGAAGATGATTTACCAGGGGCCCTTTGGTTACAAGGTACAAAAACTCAAAGAATTGCAAGGAAAAACAAAATTAAGAAGAGCATATAACCTGGGCATGGTGGCACACGAGAAAGAGAGAGAGAGAGACAGAGACAGAGAGACAGAAAGAGACACAGAGGCAGAGAGACACACAGAGAGAGAGAAAGAGAGAATATAATGAAAACAATTCACAGTGTATCTAACTTGACCTCCTGAACCTAAAAGTCAAGGAGCTCCGTTTTCTTCTCTGTAGTCCTTTGGAGCGCTGACAGCCACTCATCTACAGCTGAGCTATTTCTTTCGCTCACCCACACCATGTGGCTCCATTCTGCATGCGCACCTAAGCTGATGTCGGTCACCGACTGTCCCTGCTATAAAGTGGTGGTGGGTGACAGCTGAAGAAAGTGGGTGTGGTGCTAATACTGCCTCCAACAGGAAGCAGATGGGGCAGGGGCCTTGTCTTGCATTCCTGCAACTGTTGGATCTTCAAAGGCCAACACGCAGATCTGAAGGACGTGTAATCAAACAGAGACGGTTTTGTGAGAGATCCCAAGGCTCTGCTGCCATGGCCTGGACTCTCCCAGCTTCTCTGACTGGCCTGGTCACGGGGCACAGCATGAAGCTTCCAGAGCTCACGGTCAAAGGACACAAGTTGCTGCCCTGGCTGACCGCCAGAAATTTGTATAATAGGCAGGCAAAAAAACTCACACTTCAATTTATATTCAAATAAGAATAACATCTATTCTACATAAGGCTGAGAAATTTAAACTATAACTTATTTTATGCAGAATTCTGAGTTTGGAAAATGTACCTTATTCCCACCAATGGGTCAATTAATCAGCAAACTTTGAAAATAGGGTGATGTCTTCACCTCTGGCCTTGCCTGCATCTTATCATAAGGTGAAAGATAAAGGTTGATTTTATTCAAACTCTACTAAAATCCTGGGCGATACCATGAGTAAAAAAAAATAAATATTTTAAAACACAATGATTAGAAAGGAAAAAGACAAATCTGTTTTTATTACTTGCAGATAACGTGATGACCCATTATAAAAAATAAAAATAAATACAAATTACTAGAATTAATACAAGAGTACACCAAAATTTTTTAAGAGTAGTAAAATTTACTGGTGAATAGAAATAAGAATAAGAATGTCTCCTGAGAGACAGGAAGAGTTTCAAATAGGTGGCCCATACCAACATTTCTGAACACAAAACCAATAGAAAACTTTCAATTCATTTCTAATTAGCAATACTTATAAAATAAAATTTAAAAAAGACTTTGACCATGATGCTATCAAAAAATATGAAGTACCTAGGAATAACCCAACAAAATAAGTATATGATATTCATGGAGAAAATTGTAAAATTTTATTGAAACATATTAAAGAAGATCTACATAAATGTAGGAATACACCGCTTCATGAATTAGAGGCCTCAACCTTGTAAAGATGTCACTTCTCTCCAAATTGATTTATAGGCCCAGTAAAATCTCAATTAAAATCTCAACTGGTTTTTTGTAGAATTTGACAAGCAGGCTCTAAAATTTATATGGCAGTGCCGAGAGCCAAGAGTAGCTACTCTTAAAAAAAGTGAAGTGGGAGGACTTGCTCTATCAGATTTAAATATTTATTATAAAGCTATAGCATTTGATACAGTGTGGTTTAGGCGCCAGGACTGACAAACAGACCACTGCACTGGCGCAGAAGGGCCATGAACAGACCCGTACCTTTATGCACATTTGATATACAGCAGAGACGAGAGTTCAGATCAATGAACAAAGAGATAGACTCTCAATAAGCAGTGTGAAGGTAATTGAGTATTCATAAGGAGAAAATGGAGTTAGACACTCACTGTGCACTCCACACAAAACCCAACCGCGGTTCATTAACAAAGCATACGTAAAGGGCAGAATCAAAGATTTAGAAGGTGATACCGCAGATCTCTTCCTAACCTTGAGTGTGGGGAAGGATTTCTTAAATCTGACACAAAGCCCACTAATTGTAAATGAAAGGTTTATAAATTTGAGTATATAACAGCAAAAATGTCTGTTGCAAAGGCAGTTCAAGAGTCCGAAGAGACAATCCACAGAATGAGAAATGATATTAGAACACATGAAACTGGCAAAGTCCTGAGATCCCGAATTTATAAAGAACTACTGTAAACCAAAATGAAAATAAAGAAAAGCAACAAAAGAACTGAACAGACCTTTTATAATAGAGAAAATCCCAAAGATAAACCTATTTCTCATTAGGGAAATACAACTTAAAGCACAATAAGATACTGGAAAAAGTGACATCTGGGCAGCATTCGGGGCCTTGACCAGCAGGCACCCTCTGTCCTTACAGTAAACACACAACTAGGTTCCCCTCCTGCAAATAACCTGGCAATAACTAGAGGCATTGTATCCGTTCATGTCCCCTGTCCACTGACTGCACTCCTAGGCATACATCCAGAGAAAACAGGGCATACGTCAACCCCTGCACACATACATATATGTAACACACGTGCACGCACACATGTTCTTAGCAGCATTGTTCAGATCAGCGTAAGTGTTCTGAGTTAGAAACAACCTAAGGGCCTGGTGTTGTGGCTCCCATCACGAATATCCCCAAAGCCCTTGTGCACCCACAGATGGAACTTTCAAAAGGTTTTTGAATCTTGGGGATCACAGTCTGACTTCTTAGGAGGTGGGGTCTGGTCAGAAGACTCAAGTCACTGAGGCACATCTGGAAGATTTCTCCCTCCAGCTTACTCCCTGAGCTCTGATTCTTGGCCACTACGATGTGAGCTGCTTTTCTTCCCCTGTTCCCCTCTGTAACACTATTTTCTGCCTTGCAACTTGTGAAGTATGGACTAAACTTAGGCCAAAACAAATCTCTCCCCCTTTAAGTTGTGGGTGTCAGGCATCGTGTCTTAGCAACGAGAAAGGGACCCTAAGATCCTCAGAAACAGGAGAATAAATAAACACATAAATAGGCATAGACAGCAATGAAAATAAACCAATTACAGTTATAAAAAATGAATGTGAATGGTTCTCTGACCTAGGTGAAAGAAACAAGCAAAAAAAAAAGATCTTTTTATTCCCTTGATATAAAGTTCAAATGCGAACTGTATTATCTAGTGATACTTCAATGGATGAACAAAGAAAACCAATGGAATGACTAGTCCAGGGGTCAGGACAGTTTTTGTCTCAGGGTGGAGGTCAGAGAGAGGCAGGAGGGTGTGATAGTTTAGACCTGGAGTATTCTTCTAAGGCTCATGTTTTCAAGGTTTGGGCCCCAGCGTGGATCGATGGTGGAAATTTCAGGAGCAGGACCTACTTGCAAGAAACAGATCATGGGCCCTGATTTTGAAGGGTATTTTGGTCTCCAGTTCCTTCCCCTCCCTCTCTACTTCCTGACCCTATGAGGTGAGGAGCTCCATTGTGCCCTCCTTGCCATGGATTTCCTGCCCAACTATGGGCCCAGAAATAGTCAGGCCAAGTTACCATGAATCGTAACCTCTGCAACTGTGAGCCAGAACCAATCTTTCCTCCATTAAATTGACTTTCTCAGGTATTTTGTCACAGCAAACAGATTAATACAGTGAGGTTGTGCCCAGGCCAGAGAACACAGGTACTTCTAATATGCTACAGTGTTAACTAGTGTTCATTGTATATTAATCTTCATATAAATGCCTCATGAAATTTTCCATATTATGTAGTACAGCTCACAATTTTTCAAATGCACCCACTTGAAACAAACACAGATTTAGAGGCCAAGAGTACCTCACAACAATGCAGGTCTCCCTAAATTTCCTCTTTGTGGCAGGTCCCAGAATGTCTCACTTAGTTTTACCCACTAGGGTTAAAGCACTCAACAGCATTGAAGGGCAGCTGTCTCAACTATTCCAACAAGAATGGGGCAAGTGAGGAGGGCAACAGAACAAAGCGCGGCGCTTCATAGCATTGTCCACAGAGCCTCTTCCTGGTTCTCTGCTCAAGTCATACTTCACACCAGGTGCAAGCCTCTAGGTCAGAATTCCAAGCCAGAGTCAAATTAAGCAACTTATGGAGTCAGAAAAGCCAGTAATTTGGGAGCCTTTCATGTGGATGGTAATTAATAATAAATAAACAAATTACAACCAAAATGATAGCTCATCAAATTTGATGTGGTCCCACCTGGGCTGCCTTAGATTTTAATGAATGCATTTGATGAGTTCAGGGATGATAAATTAGAGTGTTAACTGAAAGAGGTAGGGAACCCCATCCTGATGTCCCTTCAGACCATGGAGGAAGCCACCGTGTGTGCACAGAGCTTTGGGTTGAAAGCCCACATTCACAAAGCTACTGGTTCAGCTGGAAACTCTAGTCATCTAGTTCTATGGTAATCAGTACTGTTTCATCTCAAATTTTTAGGCTGGCTGCCGAAGCTTGGCTTTGAGAGAGCATCAGGAAAGACTGGGGAGGGAAAGCAAGGCAGCTTGCCCAAAGGAAGGATGATGAAAGAAAAGACGTTTCAGAAGCAAGGATGGCTGAAGGATGCAGGGAAAAAAAGATATCCAAGCCTCAGCCAGGTCGTTTCCATAATCCACCCACAAGCTCTGCAGGCCCCCCTCTCCCCTGCTGCATGGTCTGGGAGTGGCCGGGAGGTAGGGTTCAGGGCTACTGTCACAGCCGGGTATCAGCAGCTATGCTGTGCAGTTGGTGAGCTCACTACAACACACATGTGCCCAGCAGGTGCAGCGCTAAAGCCAGGTACGCTGGAAATCAGGGTGGAGCTTCCGCAGCAGCCACCTGCCGGCTGAGCAGCTTTGCACCAGTGGGTGATTCTGTTCATTTCCTTTCCTCTGTGTTGTGAAGCTCTTTTGTCATGCTTACTTACAACGCTTACTGGATCTCTTCTTTTATCCATGGATTTTTCTCTTCCTTCCTCCTAATTGCTGTAATGGTATAATACCTACGTAGATCATCTGTTCTGTTTCTACTAATGCTATACAAATATAAAAATAATGCATTTTGTTCTTTTCTCCATCTATCTATGATCTATGAGAAAAGTAAGGGACAGCGAGATAGCTTAGCAACCTACAGTGCCTGCTGAGGCAAGCTTAGGCACCCTTGCGGGACCATGGTTTGATCCCTGGCACCACACACCACACAGCTCCACGCTCAGGGCAGGCTGAGCAGGAAAGAGAGAGGAGACAGACAGACAGACAGACAGACAGACAGACCGACAGACAGACACAGAGAGACAGAGACAGAGAGAGAGAGAGACAGACACAGAAACAGAGAGAGAGAGTTTTACATTCTGAGTGAGAGATGTGGAGGCCAAGATTGAATCTTGTCCTGCTGTACTTCTTTTATTGTTTTGTTGTGCTTAGTTTTTGCAAAAACACTGGGTCAGGTGACTAAAAGGAAATGCTTATTAAATTGGGGAAAAAAAGCAGCAAAGGCTGAACATGGACTTTTTTTAAAAAATTGAGAGTGAACATAATAACCTCATGGAAATCAAATTCTGTAAAGGAGACCAAACCTCAGTGTCTAAAAAAAAAAAAACAAAAAAGGAAAAACTCTCTGATTGTCAGGCTTTAGTCTCCTGTCAGAAAGCTTTTGAAATAAAATAAGGAACTGTACAGTGGAAGTGAATTCATCCGCTTGATTCTATTTTCCCCCCCTCTCAATTTCCACTCTTATTTCCCATCTAGTTTTCCACGGTCAGCAATGTTAAACTGTTTAATGTACCCTCTTTTTAATGTGTTTTCTTAAATGCGCGATGTCGCGCCTGCACCCACTGTACGTAGCTCATTTCACTGTTTTCAAGGCCCATCCACGCCATCATGTTGGCACATGGCCCGCTGCTTCTCAGATTGCCGCGTGGCTCCCCATAATTTGCACCCCATCACTTGCCTGACCAGCTCCCTCAGCGTGGGACATCTGGCCAGCAGCCACCTCCCAGACACAACGGCTCCACGGACACCATGTCGTCTCCATACAGACTTGTGGGAGGGTTGCTCCAGGCTGCACTCCCTCGTTGGCAGCACCCCAGGCTTCCCGGGTCACACCTACATCCCCACCAGCAACGAAGGGGAGAAGCAGTCTCGTTGTGTGGTGGGAAAAGACAAGAAATATGGGCATAAACTTAAACAATCTCTGCTACATGTGCTTCCTCGGCTGTGGGGTTTCCTCTTCTATAGATTTCCTCATCATAACCTTTTTTTTTCCTCATCATAGTTTTCTTCTTCTTTTTCTTTTTCTTGACATCTTCCAGTTGTCGTTGTCTTATAGTAGTTCCTTGTGGATTCTACAAGATATCTGGCTCTTTTGCTTTTATGTTTTGTAACTATTTCTTCTAATCCGTAGGCCTGATCATGTTGGCTTCATCAAAGTGATGATTTCATCAATCAGGAATATGTGGCCTAATTTGTCAATGTTTAGCCTTATGAACTAGCCTTTGGAAGTTGTGTTTGTTATTTGCTTATGATCTTAATCTCTGGATTCCTTTTCATGAGACGCAGCGTTTTTAATCATTTTCATTTCCTTTGTCAATTTCATCACCAATCTCCAATTTGCAGAGGAATCACTTCACCGGACATAGAGTTCCCCGAAACTAACTCTCCCCTCCTCCAATTCTCCCTCCCAGGGCCCAGCTCCTCCTAACCCTGCAGTCCCTGGCCTAAAACTTCAGATCTCCAAAGCTTCTATGGAAATGAGAAAAATGGTTGAGGAAGCGTTTTGAACCAGCTGAAGACAGGGGACTTGAGTCTAGTATAGTGGTTACCACAGTTGAAGGATGCAAACTGCAACAAGAACTTCCTCAGCACACTGGAACGTCTTTTTCTTTTTTCTTTCTTTTTTTTTTATTTAGTACAGGGTCTACAGGGTCTCACTACACAGATCAGACTTGTAGTGATCCTCCTGTTTTCAGCCTCCCAAACACTGAGAATACAGGCAGCACCATCACATCCAGTCTCAGGCACTGTCTCAGCATGCCCTGGGGGGCGGAACCAGCCTGGCACATCAGATTGAACCCTGGTCCCTGAGCTGGCTGGCTGGCCCTAGAACTTCTAATCCTTTCCAGGTTGGTTCTTGACCTGGTTCTCCCGCGCACATTGCCTGGCGCCTTACCTTAAAACCCTCTTTCCCCTTGCTTGGCTAACACCTCTTGTCTTGTCAACTTGCCATGGGCTTTAATTCCAGGAAGCACCCCCCTCTTCCTCTACCCATGCACCCCCATTAGATGGGTGCCCCGCTTCTGCTTTCGAGGGCCATGGGCCTCTCTCTCACTCATTGAGCTTGTCACACTTGTGCAATGGCCATTTGCCCACCAGGCAGTGAACGTTCTGGAAGAGCCTTTATCTGACCACGTTAGAGCTCCTCCTGCTGTACAGACCCTGCCGCATACACTGGCCTTCACAGCTGCTCCACGAATCTGGTGAGGTCACTGTTCAAACCCACTGCAGTTGGCCTCTTGTCCCAGGGTCGTGGGCTCCAGGAAGTCTTCATTGCAGCAGAGTGGACCCAGAGGGCTTCCTTGACAAGGAGCCCCTGGCCTGCCTCTCCTGTGGTCTGTCTTCCAGGCTACTTATGTTAGCCCAACTACATTTCTACAAAGGCGCTGGAGCTGGCAGAATTGGGTCAGATTTTCCGGGTCTTAGTCGCATAGAACAGATGCGTATGTGAAGGTCAGTGGGTCTGCTAGCTATAGCCCACCTCTTTCTGATCTCTCCTCACCCAGAGAACAGGGTCTGGCAGAACAGGGAGCGAGGGTGGCACAGGCTGTAGGCAAATAAGCGGGCAGTGAACAAGCAAGGCCGGGGCCTCGTGCCTCATTGGCTCTGCAGCCTGCCAAACTCCAGGCTCTGCTGCCCTCTTGTGTCCAGAGAGGGATACAGAAGGGAAACTCAAGCCAGCGCAGAAGCAGAACCCCTTTGAAGGAAGCTCTAGACAGGCGCGTTCAGTAGCCTGCAGCGAGCCTGCCTTCTCCCCAGGAGGGAACCACGCACCCCAGTCACGACTGCCTGTGATTCCCCTGGAGGTCAGAGTACCTGGGACCAGCTTCTGGAAGGGAAGAAGACAGGACCTGAAAAGTTAAGAGGGAGCTTTTCCAGAGGAGGTCCCCGCATAGCAGACCTTTGCCAAGGAGTGGCCCCCTCTGCTCCCCTCTGGAGAGCTCCGTTACAGCGCAGGGGTGCCCCCTCCCCGGCACTTCCTGCCCTCCACCTTGTCTGGCTGGGCGACTCGGCCCAGGTTTGTCGCTCCCCCCGACCCGCTCTCCTTGCCGCAGTCCCGCAGCCCCGCTGCCAAGTTACTCTTCCTGGGATCATCCTGTTTATTTCCTCTGCCAGGTTTCTCACCCCTAGAACACATCCCTCCCTTCACCTACCCTCTCTTCCCTCCCCAACCAGAATGGGGGTAGAGCCATGTCTGCTGCACCCCTGTAGCCTGAGAGACAGACTGGGCCCGTAACACGGACACATTGGACACCGGCTTCCAGATTGAGCTCCCACAAGCACGCTCCCAGCTCACGAGTGTCCCCCTCCATGCCGCTTCTTCCAACTCCATTGCCTCCGACACCCAGCCGGCCTCCACCTCCACCTTTGTCTGCCCGGCCGCATGGAGCTCACTGTGAGTTCAAGACCCAGTTTAAACGTATTGCGTTTGGGAGCTAGGGATTTGGCTCCGCGGTAGAATGCATGCCTAGCAAGCTGGAAACCCTGGGCTCAGTCCTCAGCACCAAAAACAAAAAATAAGCCCCTCCTAGATGTACTGACTTTCTGTGAAACCTCCCTGGCCTCGCCAGGTCAGGTGCCTCTCTCCGTGCACGCCCTCCCTTCCTGCCCCACAGCCTCCAGTCCTGTCTGCAGGCCCAGCAAGGGCAAGAGTGACGTTCTATTTAGTTTCACATTCTTAGTGTCTGGCAGACAGTAGGTACAGAGTAAATATTTATTACTGACCTCTGGTTACCCCTGGAAGGGATGCTCAAACCCAGTGCCCTCACCGCCTTCCTCGCTGTCTCTCTTTGTCCTCAGATGTGGACCCCCCTTGAGCCCAGTGAACCTGCTCTTCCCTCGGCCAGCATCTCGCCAAGGCCGCAGCAGCAGCATCGCCTCTTCCAGTAGCCGTGTCTTTCCAGCTGCCGTCTCCCTGTAAGATTCATGTCGGTAGTCACTGCTTCCATGAAGTCTTTCCCTGTCCCCAGCAAGAATGAATTCTTCCCTTTAAAAAAAAAATCATTTATATATTTACTTACTTACTTATTTATTTATTTATTTGATACAGGGTCCTGCTATGCAGCTTGGACTCCTAGTGATCCTCCTGTCTCTGCTTCCCCAGTGCTAGGATTAAAAGGGTGCCCCATCATGCCTGGTGTCAGTGACGGCCTTGGGGCACTGCGAGTTCCCAGGGCCGGCATGGCATGTGGTACTAGGGATCAAGCCAGGGTCATGGAGCTTGCCAGGCAGGCACTTAGGCCACCCAGCTGTCTCCCCAGCCCATCCTCCTTTTCTATGTTGCCTGTAATCACCTTGTGTTAGAATTAGCAACTTGCAGAATCAGCAGATTTTATAGTGAGTTCTTACTAAGTAAGTGTTGCTTCCTAGTCTGGGGAACTGTAAATTCTCCCTAGTCATCTAGGGGCCACATCCCCTCCGCACTGTCCTGTGTCCTGTGAAGCCAGCCATAGCGCCCACTCACAGTGACCCACAAGGTATAAACAGCAACCAGAACACCCAAGCAGCCAACAGCCCACGTAACTAACACCAGCACCTTAGAAGAACCCGCTGCAGGACACACCCACCATTCCAGAAGGCCACACTGGGACTGGCCACCCGCGTGCCACACAAGCACAGACGTGGGCTGCCTAGGGCCTCTGCCCTGGAAACTCCCAGTGTCCTGCCTTGTACTCTTCTGTCCCATCACAGCTTTCTGCCACATGTCCCGTGTACACTCGACGCTCTCCTTAGTCAGGCTGTTGACCCTCAACCTTGGGTCTCCTGCTTCAAGCTTCTCCTGCTGATTCATTCCTGGTCTGATCCCAGCACCTCGGATCCAATCACATGCATTGCCAGCGTGTGGAGGCACCACTGCTAAATCTAACCCACCTCCTACACTGGTTCCACACACATGTGTTTGTGCACACATTTACATATGCACATATGGATGTATCCAATATGGCTGCACACGTGCACAGACACACATAGGGAGATTGGTCAAGGGGGTGCAAATCCATTTTGCCTGGTAACAGTGGGAAGAGAAGATTGATAATAAAACCCCACTGATGTCTGCACTCGCGGCGGAGGACGGGCAGCAGAGGCGCATGGAACAGAACATGGTCTGGGGCTCCCGTGTTGCAGCCATGCCTGGCCCGAGGACCAGCCCTAGGCCAAGTTCTGCCACACTGCACTGTGCCTTGCTTTACGTAGGTGCTTAGCAAGTATCTGGAGGATGAATCAGTCAC